>PQWD01010544.1:0-32067 GCA_019425675.1 Leucinodes orbonalis
AACTATTAAATAAGAAAAGAGAATATTAAAAACCAATAATGAGTTTTCATTTAATGAAACGATTAATCAACACTAAAGTTTTGTCAGTAATTGTGGGGCAAACTACCAACTCTTAAAAAAGTATACAATTATATATTACTTCGCCTTGTTTCGGTATAAAATGCTGCGACGTAACATTACAGTAATAGGTACCTACTGTTATAAAAGATGGCGGTGACCCCCCCTAGTGCGACTTAGAATAAGAACCTAACTAGGTAGGTACTTACAATAATTATGGTGTGGTTGAAAAATAAAAGACGATGAGTAAATACGATCCATTCCTTTATTATTATTTATGTTGCCTGCATAATGTTTTATAAATCTTGCTGATGGATCAGACACTTGTACCCATTTAGGCATCCAGTAGTAAGGTGTAAAATTGTGCTGACCTGGAAATGACTTTCGAACACACTTCGATAGTATTTCGACTCGGTTGTTGTTGCTTGAACTCCTTCATTATATTGAGTTACGTCATTAAATCTCTGGCAATAATTTCCGCTATAATTGTAAATAATGATTTTTTTACAGAAGCGACTCCGTCGCTAAATGCTTCTTTGTGTCTCCATAATATAGAGTCGGTAGCAATCCACTTTTAGCGAAACGCTTCTTAGCAAGTGCTTCTCCACGTCATTTTGTGGCTGTCGTAGCTAGGGATCAATGCTCAGGTAGTGGTGTGTAAATTGTATATCTAAAAATGGGACACGAAGTTCCAAGCTAAAGCACTAGTCGTGCGATCCGCGCGTAACCCGTCGTACAGATAAATATCAGAGAGAAGTCGCAGACTTTCTTCGTGGCCAGCAGTTTCAGATGGTGCGTCTCTAAAGTAAATGTACCCTTGGGCTAACTCATCCCCTTCACCACTAAATATTACTGTAGTATCAGTGTTGTTCTTGATATACTTAGATAAAAGATACATAGGTAAGCTAGCCCGTATGGTTGTTATGTCAAAGGATTCTAAGTGGTAAATTACATTATCTAAGGCGTCCCTCACATCATTTTCATCAAACTGAACTTCGTGGTGCTCGGTCCCTAGATATTCAGCTACTGTTCGTGCTGCAACTAAATCAGGTGAATCTCCCATGCCAATGGCAAAGTTTGGATTTTGTAAGGCAGCTGACTTTCCTTAGCAAGTTTAACAACTAATGCTGTAACGAGTGAAGAGTCTAATCCACCACTCAGAAGACATCCAATTCGTCTTTCAGCCATTAGTCTTTTCTTGCATGCTGCTTCTAACAAATGAGCCGTCTTCTCGTACACATTCATGTTTTCTAATTCTTCTGCGGGGACAAAAGGCAAAAAAGCGTGGTGGGGATCCAGGTTTAAAATTGCTCGGTGTAATCAAGTTTGACTTTGCCATCGTCCATTATACTCCAAACTTGGAAATGGCCAGGCTTGAATTGACCTAATTTTGAGTTTTACTAGCCTTTAGTTTCAATCCAATTAAACCTTTAGCTTCAGAGCATATTGCCAAGACATCGTTGTCTTCGTCGTGTAATCTAAATAATGGGCGAACTCCGTATGGTCGCGTGCAATGATAACCTTTCTGTTTAAACCGTCAACAAGACAGAAGGAAAAGACACCGTCGAGTTGCTTCACGGTGTCCTCGATACCAAAGTTCTGGTACAGGTGAATGATAGATTCAACATCGCATTTTGTTTCGTACGGAAACTTGTGTTTCTTGGAGCCTTTGGCAGTTGTATATTTCGCCATTGCAGATAAGCGTGGTACGAGGATAGGTATGAAGTCTCATGGGCTGCATGCCGTAAAGGCCGTCGACAATAGTAAGCCTTTGAAAGCCGAAGATCACGCGAGGCTCGCGAGCGTCCTGCTCGATGCGCCATGCATCGGGGCCTCGGTGCACGATGTTGGAGAAACATTTGATGCAAGTGGCGCTCAAACCTCCTTCTACTCCAAACGTTGCCCAAATGCCGCACATTATGAGTACCTGCAACGAGAATTGGCATGAACCTAGGTAAGTACCTAATTTGGACGTAAAGATCTGCAGTGAGTATAGTTACCTACAGTTGGATATTTGTTTCTTTTGGTCTGTGACGACAAAAACACGAGTAACTATGTCAATATGTACATGTACATATCAGACATCAAACAGCTGTGTTATGAATACAAAATAATAATCAAATTTAGGCATGTAGGTATATCATAATAATAATTTACAAAAAAAAAAAATGTTTTGACGTGCCATTGCTGCAAATTATGGCATTAATTCACAGAAATCACAACTTAGTTGCTAATATGTGACGTATAAATGCTCTGTCAAATATAAAAATATGACGAGCTTTTCATTAGGTATTTATATTAACTAGGCAGAGTTGATATTGTCATTTTTGTCATAATAGGTAACGTAACTCTTTCAACATGTGCCACGTATCATACGTATAAATACATATATCCAAAAAAAAAATAGTGTAAGTGTGTTTATGGGTTGATCACTGTTGATTAGTGCCTTATTACAGGCTAAATGCTTAATTTGCGGCTAAGATGGCGCTGTGTGAATGTGAGTGGATACTTTTCTATTTATTTATAAGACCTACTGTCTGAACTGGATGAAAAACTTTATCTAACGGTATTGATAGTGTTAATTTATAAGGGTAATACGAAACAGAACTAATACTTTACTAAGAGATAGCGTTACGTAGAAAACTTTCATTAAAAAAGGTAAGAAATAAATATATAGGTAAGAAATAATAATAAATAATAAGAAAAGCTGATCTTTACCTAGATACCTTTTTAGAATGATAAAAAAAAAAGAAATTGGTTCAAAGTTTGGGGAAGTTTTCTCAGAGTTCGGTATCCAACGCGTAAGTTAACGCAGCCACTTGTCACAGTATTGGATCTCAAACAAGCTAAATAGGAAGTTGAAATATTCTCAGAAAACTAAATTTAAGTCTTTTATTATATTTTATTCCCTTTTAGTAACTCGGTCTAGCAAATATAACATTACCGTATTTAACCGGTATTTTAAGTCCCGACCAAAAAGAGTCTCTAGGAAAACCGTGACTACAATTTTGCTAATAAAATTAATCAGTAACTTAAGATACTCAAAAATGTTTGTGTTAGTTTTATTTAGATTAGGTAATTAACTATGCAGCGACTACACAGCCTAGTTATGTCGTCGCTGTGCTGTGCCCACGGTTTGCTATTGCCTACACATATTTTAAGTCATTAGTGACGTTCAATTCTAATTTAAATATGTGAATACCTATACTCCATAATTAATGAAAATCTTCCAATTCTCAAGTTGGTAGATAATGCAAGTAAGGTCTAATTTACCATGTCAGCATTTACCTAACTCGAATGGATTTCAGCCGACTCGAATAACGAAAATTTTCAATGTCAAATTCATTTCTTGAGTAAAGAAGTTAATGAATTTGATATCAATAGTGTAGGAGCATAAGAATAGAATAAAATTCAACTAACCTTGACATCAATTTGTATGGTAAAAATAGTTTGTTAACACGTTTGCCGGTATTCGTGTTCCGATAAGACTGTCCGTCAGTTATGGAAGACAGCTTGCGAACTACTGCCTGGCTTATACTCGGTGTGGTCGATTCGTGCATTGTCGGGAGTCGAGTTGGATTTGTGTAATCGAGTTTTTCGGCACCATCGAATGACATTTGAATCAAAATATTTCATTTTAATTCAAATGTCATTCGATGGTGCTGGTTTAAGTTCGTACTGTATTTAATTTACTGATAATGATTTCAATGAAGTAGTCTTTACTATTTGTACCTACTGTAGGTTGAACTGTGGTTTTAATTTTTATAAGTACTTTTTAGGAAGTTATAAACCTTCCTATCAAGTAATGGGTAGGTTTTATATTTTCCTTAAGAATCAGGTGCATAGGTTGCATCTGCTATTGAGTGTGCAGGCAGTTCTATCTAATGTGAGGATAGTTTGTCTGTGAAGTTCAGAATTATATTTATAAAAATATATAAGTATTTATATTCATTTTTTATTTAATTCTGTTTCTTGTAATATTAATAAGATTTTCTCTTAGTAAATCGAGTGAAGTTTATCGATGTAGAATCGTACTTGGTACATCTGCGGCAAATTTGAAATGAATGCTTCTGATTGCGTCAGCTTTCCGGCTTTCGTCTGCACTACAGCATTAGTTACACTATATTATATACGTCTTCCATTCCACGTAGGCAATGTACGAGTATATATAGGTATAGATAGGTAGGGATGATGTATAGGTATTTGTCATCATGAAAACACTGAAAACATAACAAAATAATATCAACATTATTTTATTTTACAACAACATATCTGTATCACCTATATGTTATTATATAATGATAAAAATCTCCATGTGTGTAATAAAATATTTATATATGATGTACAAGGCATGACATATAAAGTAGATAACTTTTTATGTCAAAAATATTTTTTACTCAATTTTAATAATAAATAAATTCCGTTTGTCACATTGTCAACCGATAGATATGTTATATTATGGAGAGTAAAACATGAACTTAAGAGTATAAATATTTCTTACAATGTTAATATGATAGAGTGTAGACGAAAGGTTCTCAGAAAATTAAATTTATTATTTTTATTATGTTATATTGCCATATTGGTAACTCGGTCTAGCAAATGTTACTTCACCATAATTTTACCGGTATACTAAGCCTCGGATATAATGAGTCTCTAGGAAATCCATGACTCTACATTTAGTAAAAATTGCTATTAAATTTAATCTGTTACTTAACATACTTAAACACGTTTGTCTTAATTTAATTTAGATTATATCCTATGCAGCGACTACACAGCCTAGTTATGTGATCGCTATACCTATGTGACCAAGGTTAGCTATTGCCTATATTTTAAGAGCGTCGGTGGCCCAATGGTTGCACTGTTGCCCTCCTACCGGGAGGGCTGAGGTTTAAATCCCACCACGTACTAACGTGTTTTCGAATTTTCCAAATTATATGTACGTTATCCGACGCTCTTACGGTGATGTAAAACATCGTGAGGAAACCTGTGCACGCCTGCGAAGAGATTCAAAGGTTGTGCGTGAAGTGGACGACCCGCACTGGGCCCGCGTGGACGACTATGGCCTAAACACCCAATGCAGGTAGGCTCGTGCCCCTCAGTGGGGACGTTTAATGAGCTGAAGATGAATATTTAATTTTTTAGTGAAATTCAATATTGCCAATTTACAGCAAACGTGTCATATTAGATGATTTCTGGTTATCATTGTCACCGATGTGTTAAGACGTAAGCTCTATTTATTAATAGTGAAATGAATTCATTTCTTTAAAACCTGATATGAACATCGTACTTAAAATGAAAATTAATAGGAGAATGTATATTATTTACATTTTAAATCAAACACTTGAGTCAATAAAAATGTCTGTTAAATCATTGTCTGATCAATCATTAACCTCTACGTAACCTTGCATTGTACATAGGGATAGAATGGGTGTCAGCTATCCTTTCTAAGTCATAGCTGATTTATATATGTTTGCTCTAGGAAAAAGAAAGACTTTGCCGAACCAACAAATTACTCTTTATTTTGTTATTTAAACGACACAGTGATTTTGGTATATGTTAAAATTATCTTAGATATCTAAATCTGGTTTGATGTAGGTGTGTCCAAAATATTTACTAAACTGTGTAGGGACAGTATATATGGTAAATAGTGCTCGTCTGATATTGTATCATCTAGTTCCATATACAACGAGGTACCATAAGCCAGACAAAAAATCGGTACATATTAGATATTATCATATATTATAATATTAAGTAGATACTTACTTATGTCAGATATTTATAACGTTCTCTTATATAATATAACTGTGGCTTAAAGTGGCGTTGTTGTCAACCAGAATAAATGCTCAGTTAAATTGAATGTGGGGCTCACTTAGGTTGTAATTGGTTGACTTTGTGACTACAATCATGTGAGAGTGCCTGCTACACTTCATTGAAGAACATGTGGTTTTTGAAACTTTGCTTTAAAAATACATCAGGTGTTAATTTTTCTAGAGGTATACAAATGGGAGATTCTAGTACACATAGGTGTTAGTAGCTTGCCTCACTCTCATCAACCGATCGCAGTCCACTGCTAAACCTAGGCTTCTTCCATATTGTGCCAGATATCCTGGTTCTGCGCTTTCCTCATCCAGTCTTCACCACCTATCACAATTTGTATGGATGTGGTCCATGGTACTGCAGCCTTTTCGAAACTCCGATTGCTTCGGTTGTCAGAATTCGTGTAGTAAGTAGGTCGTCATAACTTATACTCGTAGACGGGGTTTAGAAGCTTTATCTTTTTATATTTTTCCATGAGTATTCTCTCACCCTTTTCCCTCACGCACATCATCAGTGAGATTAGTGTGGCCAATATCAAACTCATAACACCATTTGTAAACTGTGGCACGAAACGGGGCTTCATCGTGCAACGACTTTGATGATACTAGCGTAAGCTTGTAGTTATTTTTTTTAGATTGAATTATTATTGCAGATCGTCGGTGGCTCATTGGTGTGGACTGTTGTCTTCCGATCTGGAGGGTGCAGGTTCAAATCAATCTCCGTACCAGTGTCTTTTCTAATTTTCTGTATTTCATCTACGTTTATCCGATGCTCTTACGGAGACGGACAACCGAGAGGATGCCAATGCGCTCCTGCTAAGATATCCAAAGGTTGTGTGGTGGTCGGCCAATCCACACTGTTCCCGGGTGGAATACTAAGGATTATTCACCTTTTACGGGTAGGCTCGTGCCCAACAACCACTAGACTGTCGTTGTTCGTGCTTCTCGATGGGGACATTTAATGTGCTGTTAATGACTATGATGGTGATGCTATTTGAATGTAACTGATGCAAACTTTGCATCAAAATATAAAATGGCTACAAAATATAAGGACTGCGTCGGAGTCGCATTTTATTATCATCAAAATAGTAGAGAAATAATCGTTCTTTTAATAATAATAATCGTTTATTCGTAATAATTAAAGTAATATAATGCAAAACGAAAATCCTAAAATAGATTAATGAACAATCAGCCCAAGCTTGGTTTCAATCCGCTTTACCACGAAATAAAGTGGGACTATGGAATTATCATGTCTGTGTTCAGAAAATGAAGTGATTCAGCCTGCATTGTTTCAACTCAAAATTTAAATATCCACAGACATTCACACAGCGCCATCTAGCCCCAAATTAAGCGTGAAGCCTTAGGTAGGTACTTAACAACGCAGAAACATACATATATATATTGTTAATACATACATATTATACGTAGAAAACACCCAGACCATTACAAACAGACATGTTTATGCACACAAATGTTTGTACTGTCCAGGGATCGAACCCGGAACCCTTGGTAGCAGCCGACGTCTCAATCGCTACACAAATCGGTCGTTAAAAAAACCTTGCACCTAGTGTCATTCGAATAGCGTGTAAAGCAGCGATTTGAACTTGACGCTCTGATCTCTTGAACACGGGGGCACAAGATTAGGCTGACCCTGACGTGATAAGAATATTTAGTGAGACACTTTATTAGGTGGTACATGTCGAATTGTCTATATAGATAATCCCGGGGGATAAGTACCCACTGCAATGCCAGATATCGCTCTTTCCTATTTTCGCTGTTGCCGAATGATGCCCTTTACAGCCTCATCGGGCATGTGATGAGTGCACCAGCAGCCTACAAAATAGGAGTGTTAAACTCAAACTCAATATACCTTTTCAGATACTTTGAAATCGTCAATTTTTATTAATATATTTGTAATGACTCTATCACCGGTTGGAAAGGTGTGTCAGGCGTCTACAGTCGTGAAGTTTGAAACGTCATAGATTTTTTGGCGCTATCTTTGAGGTGATTAACTTGTATAAGGAAGGGGGGATAACTTGAACGTAGGGCACGACGAACGACGGGGCTACTCATTAAACAAATAACTGCGCACATAAGACTGTGTTTTCTCGCTGATGGATGGCCATTATGCATCGCCCTTGAATCCCACAGTGAACGGACAAGAATGCGGGCGTTCGCTTTTGAAGGCAAAAATAATTTTGGAGTTAGTTTGAACGACCACTTTTAAGGTAACTGATTGTAATTTTTGTTCAGTTTCTTTGTTTATCATAACTGTACAGCCAAATAAATGCTAATTTAATGTGTAACTTAAGGATTGTATTATACTTATGTATTTAATTTTAAAAAGAGTTTTTTAATTTATTATTGATTTTATTTGTCGGGTACGCCGTTATGTTAAAATGGATCTTTTCTTTAAAAAAGTGAATATTACAATTTATCTGGTCTACAAAAAATATACAAAAATGCCATTTGTCATCATCATAATAACTGGCGCAGAATGGTGAAAACCTATGTCCAGCTGTGGACTACGATAGGTTGAAAAAGGAGAGCTGTCCATTGCTGAACCAGGAGCTCTACCAACCAAACTACCTAGGGTACTTTGTTATAATCCACCTGGTGCCGGCTACTTTTACCAGGTCATCAGCTGATGTTTTTGGGGGTCGACCTTCGCTGCTTTTTTCGTTAGGAGAAAGCCACTCGAGATTTTTTTAGCCAAACAGGAACCTAATTTTTTGTTTGAGAGGAGAATCCTGTATTGGATAGTACCCGTTTAGGGGTGCTTATGTCGGACTTCTATCGATTTAACTCCTCTTAGCATTTATGCTTATCGTCGTGTTACAGGATGTAGGAGAGCATCCATACAAACAGCGCGACGAAGCTATACGTGTTTTTTGCGCGGATCGCCCTCCACTTTGTTGGGAGTAATAGAGGCGTCCACGAATCCATGGACCATCCCCATCTTCGCTGGGACGTATGACATTGTGTAAGCCCCACAGTCCGTCCACGGCCCCCTAGGGCGCGTGGAGCTGGTGCCACCATCGCCTCCTCCGCCCTGTTCTCCGGCGCCTGTTCGCGCTTGTGAGTGGTTATTTTCCCTGGCCCATTCAGCTTTCTCCTTAGTAAGCATAACTTCTTCAAAAAAAGTGATTACAACTTTCCAAACGTTCTTACTTTCCACTATCTTGGAGATTACATACTCAGGTTTTTGAGCGGCTCACAATTGAGTGTATTATTTCCAATCTGTACATGTAATGGGTAATGTGTGTTTAACAGATATTATAAACAAATAAAACATATGTCGTGGGGAGTGCTCTGACTTGCTATCTGGGCTTTTTCCTGCGGCTGAATTCAACTTTCGTAATTAAGTCAGAATTCCAGATTTCACTCACGCCATCTGGTTTGGAGGACTTCTACAGTTCGTTTAGGTCGATATTTCCTACCACGTACTATTAATGGAACCATTCAACATCGGTAACGTTTCTGGAACGATATGACCTCGCGTCTTTCAGTTAAAAAGGACCGTATTTTTACTGAAAGGGCAACAACGCAACTCTATGATCTCAGCTGTTGCAAATGTTCATGGGTGGTGGTGACATTTTCCATAAGGTTGAGCCACATACTCTCTTTCGCCATGTCTCCCTCCCTGTTTTATAGCACGGAAATATATTTATACCTAAAAATCCTTAAGTCTTAATTGAGACGTTGTTACGTACCTACAAGACGCGCTTGAGACTTACCAACAACTGGGAAATAGCCTGGGAAAAATTTAAAACAGGAATAGTTTATAATTATATAAAATGTATTGCCATTACCAAATACCTAAACGTATAGTGGGGTAAACCTTTTTTTTAACGCTGACATATTTATGGTATTTTAAATAAATATCTCCGCAAAAGGTGTCTGAATATTTATAAATACCAATTAATCGACTTTATTTATAGAAAGCACGTGTGTAAATATAATGCGGCTGCATAAATTATTACGAATACATTATTTATTTTAACATGAGTAGAATTATTTGTCGCTGTTTTGTAATAGCAAAATGACTAACCTTCAGCTAAGGATCCAGCTATTCGTTATGCATTTAATATTACAACGGGAGAAATAAGTGGGATAGAAGTTCCCAAGTGTAAGATCTTTCGGCATAGAATACAATAATGTAAAAAGTATAGATTCGTGATATGCTCACAAAACAATCGAAAGAAGTGTTCCGAATGCAGCAACAGCATACATACACATATTTCCAATGAGCGTACATTTACCTAAACAAAGCCTACAACTGTATTCTCTTTGACGGTTCGTTTTTGAGGCACGGGTGGTGTATGAACCTTTTAATATACAGAATATCATTGATAGAATAAGAAAGACGTGTCATTAATTGATATGGATGCTGAATGAAGGTGCTCAGCAATATTTTGACAAAATATAAGAAAAGACAAGTAGATATAAAATAGTATTTTTTTAACTTCGTACCGTCAAATCATATTGATTATCTGATTCCTGAGTAATTAATAGATAAGAAGAACAGAAAGTGATTTTTACCTAAGACTTTTTTACTTGGAAGGCAAACGAGCATACGGTTAACTTGTTGTTAAACGACACTACCACTCATGGAAAATCGCAAATCAGCATTTGTTTATTAGGTAGGTAGAGAAGGGGGCCTCTGGCAACCTTACTCATTTTACAAGTCTTTTTGTCTTTTACAGAAACATGACAAGAAAGACCGCGCAATAAACTTCAAGGACAAAAGCACGTTTAGTAAAGATTATGAATTCCCTAATTGTCTTTTAAGTGTGGATATTTAGTTGATGGAAGTGAGAAAGAGATATTAGATGTATTCAAAATGACACACTGAAGATGTACATCTTAAAATTCCGATGTCAGTCCAAGGTTGTCAGCTAAACGCTTATTATAATATCTCTTGTAACTTTACACTAAAATCGGTCGATGGTCTCTAGTGAATAAGTACTAACAATATTTTGCTCATTTATATTGTCGTAAAGAAAAGATGATAGACTTGAAAAACTGGTTATTGTAACCAAAACGAAAACTGTTATACAATACAATTATATTACCCAGGACTTAGATAGCAAGAATATGACAGAGAGTATTTATTAATGATTATGTGATCAATAATGAAATTAACTATTAATAATAACAAGTATCTTTTATCATCAATAGTCAGGCATTTGACCGCCACCACACCTGATGGTAAGTGATAATTAGGCCGAAGATGGATCATTCCTGTCTAGAAACAGCCTATTTTCGTCCAGGTTGTTGTTCTCGGGGACTACACATGGAGATAACGAGAACTATGAATTACGACGGCGAGTTCTACTTTGATTTTATTTTACTATTGTAAATGTTAGGTAATTAAAAACATACGTGTAGTAACTCATTAGTTCACAGTAAAAAAACATTAACATTAATGAGTTAAATATAGTTATGCGAGTGTCTGTTACGTATTTCACATTGATTTTATAGTACACGGAAACAAGAAACATCGATCATGGGTACGCTTTAGGTATATCGATTAATTGAGAACAAGGAAAATAGTATACAAATCACGTAGTAGCAAAACTCTGGGTTATGAGACGGGGTATTCCTCATAACACAATTCCATATAACACTTTAAAGCATAAACTTACCTATAACAGATTCTTTATAGAGTTATTACTAGTTGTTTGTTTTTAATAGAATGTACGTACTCATTCATATTTATTTTCAGGTCTTAGGATATACCTAACTGAGGAATATAGTGTATAAAGTAGGCATTGTGGGCACCTTTATTGCACCTACTCATATATATCCCGCCAATACAATTGTATTTTGATATTCCCGAGTACCAAGCTGAAAAATCAATGGTTACAGTGACTAGGAATCTGTACGTCTTACAAGCTGGCACTGTGTTTCTTTTTTTTCATCAACATTATTAAAGGAGTATTAAAGGCGATAGTTGAATATTATCACCAGATTAGAGTGTAAGATAGGAATAGAGCGTCGGTGGCTTATTGGTGTGGATCGTTGCCTCCCGATCTGGAGGGTGAAGGTTCAAATCCCGCCACGTGCTAATGTATTTTCGAAATTTATATGTATTTTTATCCGACGCCCTTACGGCGAAGGAAAACATCGTGATAAATCCTGCGAAGAGATCAAAGGTTATATGTGAAGTCGGCCAATCCGCACTGGGTCCGCGTGGATGACTATGGCCTATACACCCTTTACAGTTACGCTCGTGGGGGATATAGTTCTTTTCTTCGTTATTCGTCATCTTATTGAAGAACATAAATGCATGCAGAAAGTGTAACTGCGAATACCATTAGAAATTATGATTTCAGTAGTTCGCCCGACCTTTGACTAGGAATATTGAAATGAGATATGCCCAGCCACATTTTTCATTTTTTTGTTCGGATTGGATGAACTTTTCGTTGTTGGCCGCTAATGGCGTCCACAGCTTCACTGGGCCAGCGCAGATGGCTCTCAGCCAACGAGTCAGTTCATTTCGTGCAAGCAAATCACAATGTGCCTAGGCATTTCTTAATGTGACCAATTAAATATTTTATGATCAGCCAGCTGAATAACTACAGAGGATTTTCTTATCCCTTCATATATTGATTAGTGATTCCTTGAACAAAAAGTAAATACATATAAAACATATATAGAAAACTCTTTGTCTGCAGTCTGATCCAAGTTTTATGGTTACTGGTGTATAACGTACGAGATACTATCAATTGGGCAGTTAACTTAGTTGCAGATTTATGATGTAATAAAATAAAGAACTAGCGTAACAGATAAAAGCTACAATAGGTATAGGGACAGTCATGAGTCGATTCTATAGAGAAGAGATATTTTTATATGATACGTACAATCTCACCTAGAGACCATTTATTGACTACATATGACAACTTAGGGAAGGAGTTGCTTATATCTTATATTTTTAAAAGGGGGAACTTTTTTTTTGTGTATGCTGGACGAATCGAAATACGCTAAGGATAGGTTGTTGACTGTTTTGCGGAGTACCTAGTTAATCCGCTCGTCCCCAAATTTGTTGTCCCGGACCACATTGATAAAAAATGAAATATTATTACTACTAATGAAACTAAAAATTCCCGTCTCAGAAAAATTGTTGAACATTTCTGTCACCCATAGGAAAAGTGTGTCCATCAAGTCCATCAAGCCCATAAAGTGTGATCTGTTTTAAGTTTGCAGTAAGAAAATAGTGCCACAATGCTTATATTTATTTTATAATGTAATAACAACAACCAACAAGATTATCAATGGTTAAGCAAACAAGAAATCAGAGGCAAACAAATTGAAACGTAGGTGTCACCTTACTCATAAACTCATAATAGGTATTATGTTCTGTGTTTGCCAAAATTGCCGCTGGCAAAATATTGCTTTTATCCCGAACACCTCTGACTGTACCACCACCGAATGTATTTTGGTAAAAAACATTGTTGAAGTTGGACGTAGTACCTACCTCCGTTAGTTTAGATATTATAGTTGTAAATTTCTGTTATATTTTGCAAAATTTTGTGTTTGTGCTGGGATTAATAATCTGATTACTTGCTCTGTGTTTATAGTTGTGCTAGTATTGTTTTAAAATTAGTTTTAAAAAGCCCAAAAGTGTGTTTTTAGGTATTAACCAAAAAAGGCGCTTAGTCGTCGAGTTGCGGAGACTGCCCGTACGACAAAGACACAAAGATATTCATTTACCGCTATTCTATTAAAAATGAATTTTACCTGATAACATAACAAAAAAGTCTGCACTTAACCGGTCATTTTCAAAATTTATAAGGACAAATGCTGATAAATTCGGACGGATGGCAACCCTTAGTATATGTAATCTACCATCTACCCATGTATGCGACGTTCTTCGATAGATTGGACACGGAATTCTCGTAAACGTGACTTAGCGCCCAGTGCCGTGTAGGTATGTGATACGGTCAAAGGGATGGGGTAAAATAGGAGATAAACTTACGCGAATGTACAGGACATAAAGAATATATACAAATATAGAATATGGAGAAAACATACATATATAACATTCAAAACAGATCGAGTGACAATAACATCAACTTTGAAATTATAATTTAACACTAAAGAAATTTGATTACAGCCAATACGAAGAAATCTCTTTCGAAAATATCCTCCAACCGACCCGGGCAGGAAATTTTCGTTTGGTCGGGATATATCGTAATTTCGTACCTAATAATGAAATTGTTTTAGCCTCAATATTCGTATATAATAGTAAATATGTATATGAATGTTCAAGACTCAGTAAAATATGCAGTTCATTTAATTTTGAGAACAATAGATTTAAATCTAAAAAATTTTCAGCTTAAAGTTAACAAAAATACCCAATATGCTAGGAAGGTACCACCAAGCACTTCCAGGCCATATACATTACACGCATATACTAATAAACCTGTTACAACTGGAAAAGTGTGTATGTAGTCCTCGTCCGCCGTTCACGGCAAAACGGTGCGACGAATAGACATGATTTTTAAAATGGAGATATTGAAGGGATGGAGAGTGACCGATAAAAAAAGACAAAAAATACCATATTGCACGTAAAAATGTTTATTTTTTACGTGCAATATGGTTTCAATTTCATACAACACAACAGATAACAAAAGGCAAGTACAACATAGGCGGTCTTATTGCTAATGTAGCAATTTCTTCCAGGAAAACTTTTGGTGAAATAATGCGTATTGGTAAGCGAGCTAGTGCAGAACGAGTCAATCGTTATTCTAAAAATACATAATTGTCATTCACACAGCGCCATCAAGTTAAGCGTGAAACCTGTATTATGGGTACTGAACAACGTATAAACATATTTTTAGACATTTTTTTTGTATATACATACATATTATACATAGAAACACCTAGACCAATACAAACAGACATGTTCATGCACACGAATGTATAGACATTTGTGCTACCAGGGATCGAACACGAAACCCTTGGTGTAGGAGCCGTCATCACAACCAATTACACCACATGGGTCGTCAAATAAACTAACTACGAGTAATAACTACTATTAACGATGCCCTAAGCCTCATTGTATTTTCTTAGAGCCCCCTGCTCCCTTTAATTGATTACTGAATATCAAACAGCTTTAAAAAAAGTGGCTTACAAGTTCCGACTAATCAGTAACGCACACTGGACGGCAGGGTAATGGTCCGGAAGCTCTCAAGTCTTTGGAGAGACGTAGTTAAGCTTTGAAGTAACATACTCGTACTATAAATAAAACTCGAATACAGCCACGTGTATGTAATTCGGCTTGTTGTCTGCCTCTTTTTGATGTGTGTAAAGATAAATACATAACCTCATTTCTGAGATCTGTCATTTGGGGCGGCAAATACATATCCGCTACCTACGCTGAACATAAAGGCTGATGAGTTTTAATCGTCTAGCCAAGTGTACTGCCAACCCATTTGGACCTTACTTTGCTTTATTAAAAAGCAATTTAGACATGACGACTAAAAGGGTTTGTAGTCCATTTACCATAAACCTATTAGATGCTTTAAAATATTAACATAATACTGTTTTTAGAAATACGTATGTGTTGCACTTACAGCTATTTTATCATTGTAATCACTATAGTTATACCTACAGTTTCCTGCTGAATAAGTAAACAAATCTTATAGAATATCTGAGACGCTTGACTATTATTGGTCTAAAACTTTGTAGGAATGTGATAAACTTAAAAGAATAATTAAACGAGTCTATTGCCGGAGTCTTCTCGGTAGATAATAACCCTCCGAACCGGTTGTAGATTCATTAAAAGAACTGGTTTTTTAACGATTCAAAAGTGTCCTGTAATGATTTATATGAATAAAGCATTTTTGAGTTTGAAACTTGTACCAAAGAGCCTTTGTTGTTGGTATGCATATTATTAATAATAATAGTAAGCATAGCTTAGGAACTTTGTACTACAACTATATACAATATTGCGTATATTAAAATGGTTTCATAGTAAAAGTGGCTTAAAAGTGTTATTGTTTTTTTTTGTGAATTAATGTACTTTTAAAATGAATTTGCCAACCTAACTTTGAACAATAATAATATTTATAAAACATGAGTTTTCGAGCTGAGAGTTGGCACAGCGTTATTTTTAACCCAGATTTGTAATAATATTAAATAGTTCCTCCTTTCCCAGAACCAAGTAATCATGCCTATTGTGTACAATTAAACACACTATTAGTGATGTTTGTCATGCAAATTCCCTTATATTTATGGTGATAAGAGATGCCATATCTGAAATGGTTTTCCGTTAAACAGGATTTTTAGTTGTATATTGTGTTCGTCAGTCGAAAAATTGTGTTTGTCAGTTATCGGCGTTTTAGTGGACGGCAGTATAACACTCGTAACGTAGCTCCCAAGGCCTTTAAACCGGGAGAGGCAAAAGAAAATAAATTGAACCGGATAGAGTACAGCCATCGACTATTTTCCATTTATTTAACTGATACACATTGAGCGAAAGCTCGGGATGAGCTGTTGGTTGCTGCCAATATAATGGTCAATACAGATTAAAATTAAATTTAAAGCTGGTTACTGACCCGAAGTGAGTCTTGGCCACCGAAACAAGAGATCGCTATCTTTGTCGACCCTGCGCCACTTCCCGCCAATCATTGACCTGGAGTTCATGCAGATCAGCCTCAACGACGTCCTTCCGGCGGTACCTGGGGCGGCCCACTGGGCGCCGCCCAACCGGTTGGCCCAGGTGGCTCTTCATATGGCGATGCCCCTCCATTCTCTCGAGGTGGCCAAGCCAGCAAAGACGCTAATCCTTCGTCTCGCCAAGGATTTATTTATTTACCAACACAATTTTATTGTTATCTAAAAAAAATACGTATCAGGTAGAGTATAACAAACATTGTTGTATATAAGCATGTACGTACAACAATGTTCGTACTCCATGAACAGAAAATAACTTCAAATACATTTTAAACTGATTAGTGTGGTAGGCCGCATATAAGAGCTTAACCGGGCAATGAAGAGTGCAGAGCGAACTCTGCATTTAAGTATTTACTCAACTTGTCTAAGGGCGTACACGAACGGACTTATACTCGGCTTAGGGCATTGTCGGGAGCCTAGAAAGAATGCATTTGTAGAATAACGACACAGCACATACAAGTATTTAAGGCCATTTAAGCATAATTCTCCGGCCCACGGATCATCGTTACAGAACAACGGGTGATTCTGGTTGGCCTAGGTCTTAAGGTTTCCGGTGGGCATAAACCAACAGTCAGCTGTATGATTGCGATAATGATGATTGGAATAATGATTTTATTAATATCAACATATCAAATGCTGAAAAGCATTCGCGAATGATAAATGCAAACTCAAATATAAAACTCTTAATATTTTGTCATTTGTCTCTGACTTTATTGTCAAAGTTGTTTTTTTGTAATAAATACCGCATATTAAAAAGAAGACAGCCTTTCAATATTTGGCAAAGCGAGGGTGAGATTCAGGTAGCCATAGCATAGTGTTTTTATGGGAGATCACTTTAACGTTTTTGCTGCAAACAACTAAGATATTTAATATTTTCATTTCCCTAACTGAAATTATTACTGCATACTTTGTAAATTCTTTAAAATTTGATCTAAATGAGCATGTTTGAAGATTGAAGATCATGTTTATTTGACTTAATCATAATAATAATCCGAATTAACATCAATGGGTAGGTTTTGTACCTTAAAAATAGTAAAATAAATGTACCTTGATCAGGATTGCACATACTTATTCATTGAAACTTACACGTAATCATCCTTATTCCCTAACAGCACCTTCATCTAGTGTTATCAAAGTAATATAAGAATATTACTCAGTTTCCGAAATGCATTTATGTATGCTTGGAGTTTATTTTTTGATTACAAAACACTTAGTCCAAATATAAGTCTGTACGAAGAGAAAAAAAACTTATTGATGTAAACTTCAGAATGTTCCAGCTAAGATTTATTATAAATACCTGCTAATTTTATTTAAATTTATTATGTTAATTAATATGTAATAAATAGCTACTGGTTAATGATCACAAAGATTTAAATCAAGGCTTCAAAAGTATCGTTAATGCTTAAAAAAAAATCAATCACAAAGTATTATCTATGCTTTAGTGTAATTTATATTATGTTATGAACAACAATAGTCCTAACTGTATATTAAGTCGCTGAATGAAAAAATATCCTAGGTAAATACGAACAGTTCGTATAAATAATAAATTTTACTGACGCAGAAACGATGGCCGTTGGAGCAGACGAGTTCTGAGACTTGCGAAAGGTAAGCGGAGGACCGGGATATCTGGCGCAAAATGGGGGAGACCTATGTCCAGTAGTGGACTGCGATAGGTTGAACGGGAGTCCTTAACATTGGTGGATATTATAACTACACCATATCAACATGTCAGCCTGGAGTTTATATATATGTTAATTGAATTTTACTTTATATTTCATAAAATACGAGTATATATAGTACTAGTTAGCTTTTAAGCGCGACTTCGTCCGCGTGAACTTTGGGCAAACGCTAACTTTGACCCTCTACTTCGTTAATGTAAGTGAATGATGGGCAAAGGGCAATGTTTATGAAAGCACCTTCGCAAATAATGCATTATTTAGAACAAAGATTAGCAATAAAAGGTTATGAATTTTTTAGTTGGTCATATACCAAACTTACATACCAAATTTCAGCTTCCAAGCACTTCAGGAAGCAGCCAAACATTTTGATGATCATCAGTGTGTCAGTGTCATAATCGGCGTATTTTAGGTATCAATTAAATCTTAACTATAAGAGGTATTGAATTGTAACTTTTTATGTTTAATAAGTCTAATAATGGCATCAGATCCTGATAATATGAACTGTCTGGTACATAGGAAACCAAATCTATGACAGTTCAAAAAAACGGTGACACACTTTGAGAAAAGGTACTGGTCATTTAATACTTGTGTTGTAACAAATTAAATTAAATTAAATTTTATCTATATTAACGCCGAATACTTTCAGCAGCTGTAAATGCTCTTTAGAGGCTTTTAACTGTCACAATTGAGATAATAACCTATTATTAAGTTTAACTTATCTTAACCACATCCACATTCAACCTAAGCAAAAAAAAACCTTTTCCTGTGATATTAATAATTTTTGCCAGTGTCTGCGCTGCCCCCAGAGCTCAAAGTTTCCCCAGTTTTTTTACAAATAAATGTTTACATTACTTACTCGCATCATATACTAGCACAAAACGAGTAGTTCACTGAAAGGACTTCCCTAAGAAATATGAAGCTTGTTTCTAGTTTGTTCTACGGCTCTTGTTTCATTAACAGACCTTTACACGAGTAAGGCTTTCATTATGTAGTTATGTACCCATACGTTGAATGAAGCCTTAAAATATTAGGGAAATTTGATTTTAATTACAATTTTTTGTAGATATTGAGGTATATCGAAGTTTTTCTTAAAATTATATTATCTAAGTATTAAGGAAGCGAATCTACTCGTAGGTACCTATTCAAAGATCTTGTCCCTTCTCTCTTCCCTTAGAAGGGATTCATAAATATAAGTATTAATTTTTTTACGTTATGAAGTGAACAAGGAGACCAACAAGTGAAAGCAGTTATTATTCTCCACCAACGCCGCACTGTGCCCGTCACCCAAGACAACAGATGTTAGGTCTCTTATACCCGGTAATTTCACTATAACTTTGGGGACAGATAAGGACGTAGTTAACTATTTTTTATTCTATGTAAGTAAAAGTGAGTGGTATCGTTTCTCGGTAACGGTCACTTGGAACTCATTACCGTAGAGCAATGGTTTGTTATAAAGAAGAAAGAAATAAATATTTTCGTTTCTTTCGTCAGTAAATATTTTATCGATGGAATGTAGAGATTGCAATCGATTAACAAAAAAAATATGATTGGTTGGACCCATTGTTTTATCAAATTTATAAAATAATACCAGACACAAAATGTAATTGGTAAAATTTAGAATCAAACTTGTAAGCAGTGTTATAGTTACTACATTATTCAGTTATTCTACAAACAATGCCATTGTTTTAAACCTCTGTTCTCAGCATTTATAGACAAGAAATGATAATAAATTAACTTAAAAATATACAATTTCATGTCAATCCATTAACTAACGTGAAAATCGTAAAATAAGCTAACGAGATTCGTGTACAGCCATGTCGGCAGATATAAAATTGAATGCTTCACTGTTAATGTTAATCTATGTAAGCTTCACTGGCTTACGTATTACAAATGCCGGCGGCGAAAGAAACGGCTTCCGGAGCTTACCGCAAACCCGGTGTTCTCGGATTTATAAAATTCATCCTGTGGGCGCCCGGAAATATTTAAAAAAAATCAAACAGATCTACTTTTTGAAACCATGATTAGTAAACTCTTTTAAAGCACAATTGAAAACATATTCGATTGATTTACAAGCTTCCGAATATTTTTTGAAACGTTTATTGTATTTAATCGTGCAGATATTAAAACAAGAATAAATCGTATTACCATGACAATGTGTGTGTGTGTCATAAAATTGCGCTTAATTAATTTATTTCACTAAATTGATAAATTAAGCCCACATACATTGACACGAGTCAGATTATAAAATATATTTAAAATTAAATTTATTTTATTTACTTTCATCGACTGACGAGCATATTTGGTTGCTATTAATTGTCATCATTAGATCGTCCCCCCGCTTGGCGTCACACTGTAAAATATGAAATTAATATAACATCGATTGATTATTGAACCCTTAAAGGACACGTTTTGAATGGCCACAGATACGTGAATTTACGATTTAATAAAAACATAAACATACATTTTACCCTAATGATCCTTGGTAATTGGATATACAAAAAAAATACTTCAAAGAACGACTGGTACAGATTACGCGCGTTGAAAATTGGATTGCATTTGTACTTTGGAAATGTTATTTTTTATTTATTTTATTTATTTGGGATAATAAACAGCATCACAGAATATGATAGTAAATTCGTCGCAGTGTTCAATTTAATTGAATTGAAATCAATCGGTCTTGCGGTTTTATTTTTGAATTTTAAAAGAAAGCCACTGGCCGTCATGGGGCGATCTGAGCAATAATTGAGAGGAAGGAAATTTTGCTTTCCTTTGTTATTTCGGCCTTTGATATTTTCCACTCTTGACCTGTTTTATTAAAATTGTGTTTCATAGCCAAAGCCTTAAAATAAGTAAAATACGATATCAAATAAAAAATTTGAACGTGCCCATGAATTACCATTTTTATGCTTTTGGCCCGTTGAAAAAGAACCATCAAACATGTACACATATAATATTTTTTCTAAAGCGTCGTTGGCTCAATCGTGTGGACGATACCCTCCTACCGGGAGGGCTGTGGTACAAATCCACGTACCAATTTGTTTTCGAATTTTTAAATTATATCGTGTACGTTATGCGACGCTCCAACGGTGAAGGAAACCTGCGCACGCCTGAGATGAGATTCAAAGGTTGTGCGTGAAGTTGTCCAATCCGCACTGGACTCGCGTGGACGATTAAGGCCTAACAACCTTACGGGTAGGCTCGTGCCCCTCGGTGGGGACGTTAAATGAGCTGATAATGATGTTAGAATATTTTAATGACACTTTTTATAACTCATTTATGTATTGACCATAGATTAAGAATCGTAACGCGCGGTTGCTATGTCTATAAGCGTAGTACCTAAAAAAATCCAAACCTAATCGAAAAATGAAATAACTCGGACTGTTAAGCTTATTTAAAAAGTCTTTTTTAAATGTCAACATTCTACAATATTTTGTATTACCTTATTAAATAATTTCATACATATTCATTGTATTGCTTTGTCTTGTACTGGACAAACGAGACTTTACATTTGGCGTCTTATGTGACACACTTAGCAGTGTTGACAGAAAATATAATAACCATCTACAGTTATTGCTTTCTTCCTGCATGTCATGAATATAGGTACAGCTATCTCCAACTCGCTCGTCAGGCGTGGAGACAAGGGAAAACACTTATTCTATTCAGTAAGCTCTTAGATAAGACCGACAGTGAGCCATTTATATTTGGACTTATAACTGGGATATTTGAAAGTAAGGTGATGACCTCTAGTCTAGTGGAGATTTGGGGGTTGTAGGTTCGCAAAAATAGGTTTGTGCAATATTTCTCACTTTAGTTTGAACATTGTAGGCCTGTAGTTGCTTCGCATGATTGTCCGAAAATAATTATGATTTTGTGATTCGGAGGACACGTTAAGCCGTTGGTCCCGACTATAATCTTAGGATAGCAGTAGTTTATACCCACCAATACAGATTGTATTGGGCCCGCGTGATGGGTTACGACCCATGGCCGTCCTGATGGTGAAGAAAGTTATGAAACTACGCTTTATTATTTTATTTCAAGTTTTCTAACAAGTTGACAGTAATCTCTTGTTCTTCGACAGGCTATTAGTATGTGTTTACCAAACCAGATTTCCATTTCACTTTTAAGGATTTCAGTCATGCCATTTTCAATTTCAAGGGGTTAACCCGGCGCCTCGCAATTCCGTGACGAACGATGGTCGTTACAAATTGCGAGACGAAAATACTTATTTCCGAAAAAAACGTATTTATTTCGGATTCTCGTAATACTGTTTGTACATCATTATCTATCGACTATATACTTGTTACAATTACATATGACGATTCATTATCAGTTTAAGAGCCTCTATGCTCTAGTGAACTGAAAGATTAGAGTGCTTGCTCTGGGGATCATACTCGTAGTTTCGATTACCACGGGTGGTATGCATAGAGAAAACCTCTTTGTGTAATTTTTCATTTGAATAATTAAAAATTGCCTTAAATGTGTCGGCATGTTAAGTCGTATCTATTAATTTACTTTCTTATTTAGCAGCTAGGTTGTGCCTTTGCCGTGCTTTTATTTACGAACTACGGATGCAAATTACCATCCGATGAGCCACTCGCCCGTCCACAAGTTAAAGTTATTATAATATCTAATAACACATACTTGTGGAATACCCTAACACAGAATATCATACAATCAGCCTATAGTACAACAATGCCGTACAGACCCCTCACCGAACAGTATGGGGAGATAGATTGAGTCGTAACACTCCACGCGCAAGCTCAATGCGAATTGGTGGGTGTTCACGAGTAATTTTCCTCGTTTACCTTACCTTACGTAGCTTAACGTGTCTTCCAAAGCACCGATTAACTACAATTGCGATAGTTAGGGACTTGATTTGCCTGATCGTCAACCGAACACCGCTGCGCCACGCGCCATCCAGGCTATAGACTATCTAACTATATATATTAAAGCAGTACGTGCAGTGTTTATCCGTTGTTTAGTATCTATATTACAGGCTAATGCTTAGTTTGGGACTAGACGGCTCTGTGTAAAAGTCAGTGGATATTGATTTATATTTGGCCGAATTTTTAAATCTGGGTATATGCTACGATATTGTAACTTATTATAGAAAACCAATAACGTTCCCCGAAAAACGTTTTATATTAAGCCTTAATTTTCAACCTCTTCTAGATGATTAATTTGATGCTGAAATAAGAAAATATAAATCGTAAAAGAAATTACCTGTTGTCGAAAAACACTTATATTAAGCCTCAATTTTGAACCTGTTCAGGATGATATTAGATGTTAATATTGGATATTAAATTATTCAATGATATTTCCTTTTTTTTGAGCGTCGGTGGCTCAATGGTGTGGACTATTGCCTTTCTAGCGGGAGGCCAGCGGTTCAAATTCCGCCACGTAACAATGTATTTTCGAATTTTCTAAAATATATGAACGATATCCGATGCTCTTATGGCGAAGGAAAACATCGTGAGGAAAGCTGCGTGCGCCTGCGAAGAGATTCAAAGGTTATGCATGAAGTCGTCTAGCACGCACTGGGCCCGCGTGGAGGACTAAGGTCTATACACGCATTACGGGTAGGCTCGTGCCCCTCAGTGAGGACGTTTATTGAGCTGATGATGACATTTTTTCTAAAATTAAAGTAATCTTAGTTTTCACAACTTAGTTAGTTTTAACATAGGTATTTATACTCTGACAGATGTTTACAACAAGCCAAAGGGATAATCCTAACTTTCAAGGGTTAACAGGGTCCAGAGCGCTATACGGGCCAACACGTAGCGGTTTCAAAACCTTACTAAACTTATAGGTTCAAGTTTAGTTCGTAGTTGCGGATGTACCACACGTATTAAGCCTTAATTTTTAACGTTACTAGATGATTAAGTTTATGATATTTGAAAGTATTAAAATACGTGTGTTCTAGGTAGAAACATATATCTTTCCCCTGAAATACCATGAAAAGTATGTAATGTTGCACTATATGGTAGAGCTTGTTTTCCCCTTTTCAGTGGATACTTTTAACAGTCGGGTTTTTTGTTCATTTTAAAATAATTATTGATTTAATGTACAAAAAATACCTAGAATAAAAGACTCCATCAACTGTCTCACTCTAGCAGCTGCAATAAAATTATGATATTGCTGATAAAATTAAATAAAATATGTTTATATCCTCCTCACCTCAACCTCAGCGCCATCTTCGTCGTCGATGACTTTTATAAATGTCTTAATATAAATATTACGTCGTTATTACCACACAATTGAAATATAAATCCTATAAAGGCGTCTCAATTCTTTGTACTTGTATATAGTACATCATTATATTGTTTGAAAGTTATTTTACCGATCAGCAACAAGATATTTCATTTTATTTAAAAAAAGAAACAATGTGTAACTAATCAATACAAACATATTTGTCCATACACCCAAATGTATGCACCCAAATGTTTTGCTAATACCAAAACATGCACTACAGATCTATGGTCCTACCATTTAATCGAATATAGCTCTTAGTACCTGAATAACGAACGCGCCTGTGTCACTGGGTTTTTGCGAACTTGCGCGTTTGCTGTTATGTTCTTCATTTCCACGATAGTGGAGTTTTAGACCGCAGACCGCTAAGTAAGTTCGTTTAATATTGGCAAGCTGCCAAAGCATTGTTAGCTGATATTTACAATTCTCCTGCAGACATAGGCATGAATATTTAAACCAGAACTGACCAAAAAATTTTATTTATCAGCCTATAAAGAATTTAAATATCAACTATGACGACCCACTGCTGGGCCTTCAGCGTGCACTGCTATGGGGAGTTTTGGGCCGTAACTTACCCACCCGAAGCGCATTGGTGGCTGATAACGACTAGCATTGTTACAAAGTAGCTAAGACCAAAAACTGTATGTGCTTTATAAAACGGACGGACTCTCGAATATATTTTAATCTCAAGATATACATTTTGGAACCAAAATATGTTTAATGAAAAAAAACCTACCTGTTTCAGGTAAAGGCAGAATTTTTTTGGTTCCTACCAAAAATTTAATTGACGCTCTTTCACATGTAAATTTAGAGGAAAAACCCAATTCAAAAGTATATTTAAAGGTGAAATTGAAAATTAAATGTACGTAAATAAAAATAATGTATAAAATTTTTGTACGTTAAAGTTCAGTTTTCTCAAAGGGATTCTAACCCAATTAAAATGGCAAAGGAAGGTCAAAAGTTATTGTAGTCTATCTGACCCGACAGATGTCATCCTGTCATATGTAATATTTATTCAGAAGGACCAGGAAAAAAGCAGTGTCAATTTTCAAAAAAGGGATAGAAATTTGGGGTGAGTACAAATGATGTTAACGGAAACAAAAGCATCATAGTTCAGTTTTTATAATGTTTGTTTTATAAAGTTAGATAATTTTGATAATATATAATTATAATGCTGCGTCGATTTAACTAAAACTTAATACAATATTATTGTAGCTCTAGCACTCTCTAGTTTTGTCTTTTTTAGTTTGTCAACCAGTCCCTTCTCGTGTTTTCAGCACCAAGTGGCTTTAATTCCTAAACATATAGGTATTAAGTTATCTAGATCTCCCGCAATACATAATAAATAATAATCGCCCTTAAAGTCTGCTATATTTTAAGGTTAAGAGATATCGGCGCTCCCAAATTGAAGACGAGATAGATAATTCGTGAAAAGAAAAATTGGATAGACTACCAAAGATTAGCGAGGTAGGTTTGCGAAGAATCTTTGCCTGTATACTATTTCTAACTGGTAGAATCGGGGTTCATTCGAGTAAATCTGGGTTCTGTAGTAATTTTCATATAGCAAGGGTTATGTTTATATTAATTCTAATTTAAAATTATAATAACAACAGCTCAACTTCCCCGCCATTTTGGGTACCAAAACCTCAAAACAAACGAATGTTTGTCCTAAATTAAGGATCCTTTACATGCAAATGTTTGTGTGACAAACACAAATGTTCATCCTCAAATCTTGAATCCAGGAGTAATCAAGTTGTGTGGGGGCTTTTCGGACTCTCAATTTACATACTCTTCGTGGCTCAAATCAACCTCATTTGATAGTAGTGCATCTTACTGTATAATAATCAGAAAATGCTTTCGTAGTCTAAATGGGTTCAGTTGATTCGAAGCCTTTTTCATAGCAAACAAACAATTAAATCTTTTCTCTTATAGTATATGTACCTATTGATATATTTTTGGATTGATTACGCTTAAGCTATTTGTCTCATTCACAAGTTATTTTTTTGCCATAATTGCATGTCTTGGATCACAGTTCTAATACAACAAGCTATTTAAATTTTAATTATAAATATATTTTTACAAATAAGACCGACAATAAGTTTCCCCCTTAAACTAGACGGACATTATCTTCTTAATATTTCACCTTATAAACTTAATGGCTAACTATGCCTACTCGATAACACCAAAGATAATAATTTTTAAGTTGTGCCTTTTTTTACTGCGAAAAACTATCTGATTTATCTACCAAAGTAAGTTTTTTATGGAATAACATATCTGCAGATCAATCAATCATTTGGACATGTTTTTGCGCAGAACTAAAAAGACGGATCTTAGGAAGTTAAGGATCGTTACTTGTCTGCGGTAATAAAGTTAGTGACACTTTATGGTTTTCTTTTAACGGCTTATGTGGTGTAATGTTTGATAACATAGTTACTACACTATGGATCCGTGGATTGATCCCTGTATAGTGGGTAGGGACATACATTTCATACATTTGTGTGTATGGACATGTATTTTTGTATTCATCTAGTACCTACTTTTCTTATTATAATGAACAAAAAAGTCATTTAATGTATGTATAAAAATCTTGTTGGGATAAATATGTAGACTATTCACACATGTTCGTACTATAATATGAAGGAAACACTGTAGCACAATTTTTTCTGAGCACTGCGCCTCTCACCCGAGGCAACAGATATTAGGTAATATTGTATATGTTACTTGATGCTGCGGAACTCTCTACGGACAAGTCCAACAAGTAAGGAAGAAACCCAGTCTTGTCGAGAAGCCATGGTAAGCCGTGTGGATGCGTCCCTTCAAGCAGTCTCCTCTTGGGTGATGTTATTCTGGTGACGTTCAACGCTACCAAACACAGGCGTGTCTGTTCTCCACGAAACGGAGCAAATTCGAGCTTGCTCGACTTTCCGGAATGTACCTGTCGCAGTGACTGATAGCCTAGAGCTTCTTGGTGTTTCATCTCACTGCCAATCTCAACTTCGGCCAATATTCGAGTCCAAAGCAAAGACTGCAGCAAAAAAGCTTGGGATCCATTCCAAGGGTAGGGAGGTATTTCACCCCAGTACAGCTTCTAGCATTATATCAAGCCCAAGTCCGGTCTTGTATGGAATACTGCTGCCACTATGGGATGGATCAGCCAAATACCAACTGGCTGCTTTGGACTCGATTGAGCGGCATGCTGAGCGGCTTATTGGCGACCCTACTCTGACTGACGCTAAGCTGCAAAGCCTCGAGCATCGTCGTAGAGTTGCACGGCTGTCGGTTTTTTACAGGCTACATTTCGGTGAGTGTGCAATGGAATTACACGCCGTAATTCCACCAGCCCCTTTTCACCATCGGGATACAAGACGGAGGCGAGCGTTCCATCCTTACGTGGTAGACATTCCACACATCCGCACAGCCCGCTTTGTGCCTCGTTCCTAATGCGCACCGCAAAGGAATGGATTCTTTGCCTCCTTATGTGTTCCCGATCATTACAACCTGGCCGTCTTCTAGGCAAGAGTGAATAGGCTGTTTCTAGGCAGGCATGATCCATCTTCGGCCACATCATCACTTACCATCAGGTGAGATGGCGGTCAAATGTCTGCCTATAAAGGATAAAAAAAAAAAAACTTGCACTTGTTTAAGTTTATAGTATAAATACTGTTTAAGATATCTTCACAATATGTTATTATTTATTCTCTGTATTCTACACCTCCATCTTCCTTCGATTGGAGAAAAGAAATTAGGTTAATTTAAATTGGTGGTCTATGTAGGCTGTATGTGTAAATTAATATATTTTTTTTATGTTTATGATTTTGATACAATAATTAATAAAATTTTCATCTATCGTTATTGCAGCCTAACTAGCCTACATCTGAACAAAGGCTTAATCTATTCTCAAAATTGTATCATTTAAGTCTCTTCTTCCATTAAAAAACAATTGTCTGGAAGCGATAATTTTGAATTTATTGTGTAAAGTCTTTTACTTGTGTTGACAAGTTAACTTAATTGTAAATATTCCTTTTAACTCCATATTTGTTTGTTATTTTTTCTGGTTTCATAGTTATAACGGTAATTAGTAAATTAGCAATGTGTCAAAAAATATAAAGGAACCAAAAGATTGATATGGTTGGCGATAAACAGAAGGGAAAATGATGTATCGTCCTTGATTTTATGTTTAATAGAAAAAATGTTGTTTTTAGCAAGACACGTGGAATATTATTAACCTTTATGTATTTTAAACTGTTGTTAATAATTTAATTATTTAATTTTCATAGAAATCTATCTCTACGTAAACATTTTTGGGATGAGGACTAAATTTTTTGGAATTTCACAACCTTTTATTATTTACTAATATTATATTTCAGACTATTATGGTGTTCTATGCTTTTTCTTTAGTTTTTTTTTTTGGCTTGGTAGTTACATTCCATAGCAGTTACTCAGCAAAAAATATTTACTTTAAAGTATTATTGAAGAATATAAATATGTATGAAAAGTCAAAATCCATTTATTTCAAATTAGGCTTTCAAAAAGCACTTATGAACGTCAAAAAATATACGAAAATACAATAAAACAATTAAAATACACACTATATAGGAACTTTGGAAATAATTTATTAAAATATTATGGTATTAAAACACCGGGTACTTAATATTAGAAACATTTCAACAATTATTGACTACATGAACACTTCGTGGATATATCATTATGATAAATGACTTCATCCTCTTTCTTGATGTTTTGGTACACCTCGTGGGCAGTGCCTGGCGCCAATTCACCAAGACTGGTTTTCTGAAAAAAAATTGTTAGGACTTAAATTAGATTACTTGATCCCACACAAAATTATTATATTACGCATCAGATTCCTAAATCAAATAACTATGAGGCACTTAGGCAGACATTCAGAACTAATATTCATGACACATTGTAATCATGTGTTTAATAATCGCCATGGAACATACAACATTATTTATTAAGGAGACCTACCATAATTGGGATATTTTTAGGTTGTGTTAGGTAATAGTAGTAGAATTAAATAGGCTCTTTTAATGACGCAACCTGAAATCAAACTGGAATGATTTTTTGTCATTAAGTGGACGGGACGATCAACACACTCATCTGATCACCTATGATATGACAGATTCGACGTTGAGGGAAATTAATAACAAAAGGTAGTCATTCACTGCCCTGCGCCCGACACCCGAAACGACAGATGTTAGATCTCTTATATCCAGTAACTTTCCTAGCTACACGCCTTCATCTCGAAACACAGAAGTGCAAAACACTCCTATGTACTTACTTACTTACTACTTCAAGTGGTACTTAATGACTCAGTACCGAGTCTACCACCAAGTCAAGTTAATTTATAATAAAGTTTCTGATTTACTTACAATAGCCTTGCCGATCTGCTTGATGGGCACTTTGGGTTCAGGCTTGGCCTCGCCAGCCAGGAACATCGCCATGACCGCGATCACCAGAGTAAACACAGCGAATAACTTCATGGTTTATACTCTGAAGAAACTTAATAAATAAACAAGTGAATACGGCTGAACTGTGGTTGTGAATGTGCTGTACCAACAAATACTCAATATTTAAAGCTATATGTGTTCTCACATTTTCCTTCAAAAAGTCCCATTAACAGTAAGCATTCATGGGAGGGATATCCCAAGTAGTCAGTAGCATAACTGTATTGTGTTGTTTATTATAAAGCTTGAAGGCACATTACTGTTGCGTCATCATAACATAAGCGACGACGCACTTGGCATTTAGTTGACGTAGTTATACATTTTATATATGGACGTTTATTCTTGTTCACTTGTTTAAGTGCTCGGGAAAATATGTTTTAATTTTTTATTTATTTCATAGGAGGACCAACAGCAATGAAACACAAAAATATACACAAATAACAACAGGTAGCCAATTATAGGTCCTCACTAATAAAGATTGTATAGAAAAGAACACCCGAATGCTCAATAGGACCACATATTAAATAATATGTACTATAATAAGACTAAACAATTAAAATACAAGAATGAGCCAACACAAATCAACACAAGAAATTACTCATTTGGGTACCTTCAAAACTTCTGCTCATAGCACTCCTCGCGAGTATTGAAGAGATCAAAGTCAAAAATAGCATTTAATTGGTTGAATTTATCACCAACACGCCACAGATAAAAGTGATATATATTTAATATTGAAAAAGAAAACACCGTCATTTTTTATATTTACTGTAATTAGTTTTTCAGTTAATATTAAAACTGGACGCCATATAATAATTTTATGTTTCCCAAAGAATAATAAAATAAAATAAAAAATGTTCTGCCTAGACTTTGTTTTACTTATTGAATAAAGCACGCCTTGAGTGTATATAACTACGTTTTGTACTCTAAGCCAACAGCAATAAACTAGATTACAACACAAGGAGTCAATTAAGGCCTTATAATATTATAATTTACGATATATATACAGAGAATCTTAGATAAAAAATACTATATACTAAATTCACTCAAAAGTGTACTACGCGGCAATGTCTCAAAGCCGTCGGTCTGTTGCGATAACTTTTATTATATCACGGTCGCTTGCTTCATGTTGAAATGATATGTAGCTCATGCTTTTGATTTTGTACTCTTTCAAAGATGCGTTAAAGTAAAAATTTAAATGAATAATTTAACGTCCTTAATATAACAGTAGAGTTACGTATAATCTGTCATTTTTTGGTTGACGTTTCTCTGTGATTGTGTACATTGAGTAGTAAGTCTGTTGTTGTCTAAAAGCGAACCATAGAGGTATTTAATATATTCTCGATATTGTCGTTATTAAATATTTGTTTAGGTCTTATTGCAAAATGTAACATTAGTGTACAGTCATTGCTTTTATTCATTTGTTTATTTTTTTTATACATTCTATTCGACTGCTTTTAAGTTGTTTTCTGTTTTCATAAGTGACTTTAATTTTAAATCATTGTAACTGTCTATCAGTTATAGAAAGTTTAAACTTCTTAATATTGGACAATTTCGAGCATCTAAGTATGCTTGATTGGATCAGAAAATTATAGATCGATTGTAATGAGACTGGTCGAGCATTCACATCCAACTGGTTCATCGTAACATGCAAAGTACAAGAAACGATATTCAAGGGAAGGAGAGGGTAAGGCAGGAAAAGATGTACTTCAATTCAAGAAGATGATGACGTTTTTTTTTCAATTTAGAATTCTCACGATACGGCGCGACAAATTTAAATATTATGTTAAAAGGTTTAATGAGTACTAGTAGTTATAGGCATATTTGGGTCACTAAGACACAATGTAGAGAGATACTAACACAAGCCGATGTATTCTGTTTCGTGAACAGTTATCCATCAAAATTTGTAAAATCTAGCCAAGTCTCGATGGAGCTGCTTGATTATTCTAAAAAGTAATGAAATCAAGACAAAGACGTGCCAAGTCTAAGGTTCCTTACTGCAATTAATTAATTATTATGGTTGATGTTGTGTGACTTGGCCGTTGAAGAGTACACAAGGATACAAAACTCATGACACCATTGCACCAATCTGTCGCCAGAACCGCTACCATTGACGGTACA
>PQWD01010545.1:0-50003 GCA_019425675.1 Leucinodes orbonalis
TGGCCGTGAATGTCAAAGTTTATGTGAAAGCAGAAACACCTGTACATTCCGGTGTTTTTAATGTGAACATCGCAGGCTTGAACATAATAATTTTATTCATATTATTGTTTTTATTACGAGTATCGTAACTGATACATTATTACTATATATGTATATATACATATACAAAGGCGTTTATTTAAAATGAAAAATACGTTCTAAATCTTCCTAGGATAAGATCCTATCGAACACAGTTTTGTGGCTCCTATACGAGTTACTTAACGACATGTGTCGTTGAAAATTATATGCATGAAAAGGTAGTTTGATTATTGAATTATAATAATGAAATTCATCAGACCATCGTATGCGGAATGCACAAGGTTGCATAAGCGTGAGTCTTCAGTGTGGGATCGGGGGCAGCTGGTTGCGCGCGCAACCGTGTCAGTGGAACAATAGGGCGCGGTCTGGTTCTACTATGAAGATTCTCTTGAAACCTGATCACACTGTTGCTGCTTCATATTTAAATATATTTTTTTATCCTTTATAGGCAGACATTTGACCGCCATCTCACCTGATGGTAAGTGATGATGCGGCCGAGGATGGATCAAACCTGCCTAGAAACAGCCTATTCACTCTTAATAAAACATATTATAAAACCTTAAGTTTAGAATAAGAGGTACCCGCGAGAGTCAATGTAAGATGCGCTGCTTTGCCTGAATCATACAAGCGAATATAACATGCCTCTGTAGAGCTATGGGGATATTAAGTCGTAATACATCATGCGAGCTCCATGCAGAGTGGTGGGTGTTAATGACTACCTTTAAAAAGTATACGGGACCACCACGGCGTAATTTACGTTCCGATGCACCGAGGGTGTCGAGCACAGACATCTCAATACAATTTGTATTGGGAAATCTGTGGTGTCGAGATATCATTCGGTCAAAATGATACTACTGGCGTATACAGTTGGTGTGTCCATGAAAATATTAAAGCTATCTTTTCATCTCTGGTATTAATTACTTATTTACCTTTGTGAAACCATACGACTTACATTTGCATCGGAAAATTAGGCTTTGAAACATCCTCATCATCAGCATTCAACGTCCCCACCGAGGCACGAGCCTACCCGTATATTGGTTGGTATATTGATTAGGCCTTAATCGTCCACGCGAGCCCAATGCGGATTGGATAACATCCTTATTTGTTACTAAAATAATTTAAATTATCATATATCTTATTCTTTTTTGTTGCGTTTACGAGCGTTCAAGTGTAATTCATATATTCAATTACTTAATTTCGTTATTACGTTCTTTACAATTTAGTATGTATTTCGGCATATACTTGTTCATTAGAAATATTAAATGTACCACGACGTAAATTAGAAACTGGAAATGAAAAGTTAAGTTGATTTATTATAATTATGAAAAAAAGACGAGCAATTAGCAAATTACTCATTCTCGGCTTCGTTGCTATCGGCTGAAACAAGCAAATAGTGGGACGAATTCCATCAAAGTGTAACTAGAATTTGACTTTATTGAGTTGTTAATAAGAAATCTATTTTATGTAGGTAATTTACTTGATGGAAATCGTAAAACGCCCTTATTTTTTAAAAGTTAAGGGCGTTTTAACAACCCTTGTCTGTTAAGACGCCATCAAAAGCCAGCTAACAAAAAACTCTACTAACATTTGTTTAGTGGCTAATTTAGATGTGGTAATATAATAGAAGCTAATTCGATACTTACTCACTTTGGATCAGTAACTAGTTACAAAACATTGCTGCCAATGCAACCTCTTGGATTCTTGTTCAGGTCGATTTCAACTACATCGTGAAGCAACAGACGTCATTGTTCATATAAAAATAGAAAACAAGGTAAATTTCAAATTAGCACCCAGCCTTGGCACTTAACCATTTCCCAAATAAACCTATTACCCATTTGTTACGCCTTATAAAACAATTTACACTGACAATGCGAGCGCGCAGTGATGTGAAACAGTAGAAATAAATCGTTTTTCACAACGCTAAGTGACTAGGGAAGTAGCGTGGCATTGCATAAAATGTAGCATTGTCTATGGAATTTGATTAACTGTAAGACATAACATTGCCCGTGACAATTTCTTCATTTTTTTGATAACGCATTGTTTTATTACTTATAACAATCGCTGTCATCAGTCTATTTTGTTCCACAAAATTATTTCTGTTGAAAGTAGTAGGGCATTGACAGCTCTAACGGATTAAATGTGAATATTGAAATCTAGATACCTATGCAATTATTGTTTTTTTTATTTCAGCCTCAGAAAAAATTAAATAGAGAGCTTGTTTTTTCCTCCGGATATTATAAATCAAGCTTCATTTGCATTATTCCGCTAGAGGCTAAAATAAATTAGGTCATAATTACCTTATTTAGACATTAATGTTTGCAGAAAATGTAAATGTTATTCTGATACCTCAGTACCCACTAAATAAGATGCGCTCACAGGTATCCAGTACAAAATTCATCTCAATTAATGCAGTTCCACTCGAATTGACATAATTTCTCTGCACTCGAGGATTAGTTATTAGGTACTCCACGGTCATGCGTAGAAAGTCACGGGTCGCGCGGTGCCAGCATATTAAAGACATATTAACCAACCAGTAGGAGAGTCGCGCTTTGCAATGGTGCCAGTGGCAAGGTCAGGCATTCACAATTTGGCCGGGTATTTTATGTTGAACCATTGGTATTCAGCAGGCTTGTATGCTGTCTTGGCGGACGGAAGTGTCTCATTGGCCATTGTTTCCCGGATTCAATGAACCTTATTCAGGACGGTGGCAGGTATAGGTCGAAAGATAAAGGCACTGAATTTGATTGTGGCAAACAATTAACATAATTTTGTATGATACAACTATTCTCGCATTGGTTACTTAAGTTTAAGTAACTAATGAAGTACCAAGCCAACCAGATATAAAATCATCATCATCAGCTCATTAAACGTCCCCACCGAGGGGCACGAGCCTACCCGTATAGGGTGATTAGGCCTTAGTCGTCCACGCGGGCCCAGTGCGGATTGGACGACTTCACACACAACCTTCGAATCTCTTCGCAGGCGTGCATGAAGGTTTCCTCACGATGTTTTCCTTCACCGTAAGAGCGTCGGATAACGTACATATATTTTTCGAAAATTCGAAAATACATTGGTACGTGTTGGGATTTGAACCTCAGCCCTCCCGGTAGGAAGGCGACAGTCCACACCACTGAGCCACCTACGCTCTTAAAAAATAAAATACTTAAACAGTTTTCTCAAATTCACGTTCAGTAAAGAATGCTACTTTTTACTTAAATATTTGAGTTTTTTTTTCACAATCCATTTCTAGAAGCACCCTTATATTAAATAAAACACAACTAAAGTACATCCTGCAACACCATTAATCGTCATTTGACAACAATAGCAAAACGTGTAAAAACCACGATTTTTATCAAGTTTTCTTCGCGTTTTGCGTAACTTTCACATTGTAGTGGATTCCGTTCTTCATAACGTGTTTTATCTTTGTTTTCGCTCGCAATATGATTATGATAGGGCTAAATTTGACTTATAAATATATTCTTTTTGTAGGCAATTCGCGATAAAATATAAGCAATCTATGTAAGATTGCATATTGTTTGTACTGTTGCACTATATCTGGGGTAATATGTTAGTATAAATCAGGGTTTTTATGTGAACTGAGGCATGTCACCAGTCGCATCGATGGAGACCAGACTACTGATTGTTCTGGCTCTTGTAGCCCAGGTAAGTAACATACTACAGTTTAAATATATTAGTAAGGTGCATACTTTGCGCTTTTGACTGCAGTGCTAAAGCATGTTGCCATCCCTTCTACAGAAAAATAAAATTAATTATTAATGTATCAATTATTAACCTAAGCTGAGGATCTCTCGTTTCTAAAAATTTTTTTGATGTTTTTTTTAACATGGCATGAAGTGAACGGGATGGCTAGTACGCTCTCCTGATGGTAAGCGATACACCTGACCATTACAGATACAGTGTCGAGGGAAATTAATAGTAGTTGTTAGTTATTGTTTGGCGTCAATACTACCCCGCGCGCTTCACCGAGACGACAGTTCGATCTCTCATACCTAATTTTACTGTAATTTTACTAGCTACAGTGGCCACAAAAGCGCAAAACGCTTTTATTTTACGAGACGATAAAATATAATGATACCCTGATTTAACAATTAGCTGTAAATAACGAGTTATTGACTAGCATGTGAAATATAAAAATGATTAAGTATAATTGTACATTTCTTTAAATAGGCTTCTTGATATAACTGTAATCCTGTTTTATATTCCAGTATCCAGTACACGGGCAGTATGAATACTACGCGGCCCCCGCACCCTTAGCCTACGCGCCACCACCGGCATACGCCCCACCACTGGCATACGCACCACCACCGGCATACGCGCTACCACCCACTCTACCCCCCAGCGCCGCCAGTCATCCCATTACCAGTGCCCGACTACGCAGCCTGCCCGGCACCGATCACAATCCAAGCGCCACCGTCTCCCCCCGGTTATGTATCCTTACCACCCCCAGCACCGATCATGTTCTCCCCACCCCCCCTCCCGCCTATGCTCGTCGAGCTACCCCCTCTACCACCTATGACAGTAACACCACCACTGCTGCCGCCGTTTGTGGTAACTCCGCCAGCTCCGCCACCATTGACAATAACACCGTCACCCTCTCCCCCTATATGTGTGAATCCGCCACCACAGCCGCCGGTATACGTTACACCGCCAACTCCTCCCCCGATTTACGTGAACCCTCCGCCTCTGCCTCCCATACTCGTAGATATCCCCCTTCCTCCCCCAGTTTTGATTGAGCTGCCTCCACCACCACCGATTATGATTCAGCCGCCTCCTATTGGCCCGATCATGGTGCAGCCGCCACCACTGCCGCCTGTCGCTGTGGAACTACCACCGATAGCACCAATTATGGTTCAGCCTCCCCCGCTACCACCGGTATGCGTACAGCCACCGCCTCCAGCCCCGATAAGCGTGCAACCACCAGCGCCTCCGCCGATGACCCTTACCCCGCCACCACTACCACCATTTACTGTACAACCTCCTATGTACGAACCAATCTTATTAGAGCTCCCTGCGCCAGCACCGGTCCTCTTGCAGCCTCCCTCACCACCACCCTTCTGCCTGCAACCACCCCCACCTCCTCCTCTTTGCCTCCAGCCGCCCCCGCCTCCTACTATTTGCTGCAATACTGCACCGCTCCCACCCCTCGCGCCGAACCCATTTGAATATTCTCCTTACCCTGCCCCAATTTACTTATAACATATTTTATTCTTGAAATAATTGTTAATAAGACTTTTGTGATTTTATGCGTTATGTAATTGATGGTACAAATGTATTTATAAATAAAATGTTATTTTATAAACATGGTATTTGATTTTGTAACAGACACATATTATGTAACAAGCATCATTAATACGAGTAATGTGCTCACAAAATATTTGCTTTAGCGGTGTGATTCCTGAAGGCGTCACTACACTTAGTATAGTAAGAGGCACTTTGTGCGATTATCCCCTATTTCATTAGTTCATTGCAGGAAGTACCATATAAATCTGAAAATAAAAAGATTCGATGTGGCGGTCGTTACTCGCTACATAGAAACACGTCATATGATTTAAAGAGGTGTAGGAACTCTTAACTCCGAGATCGTGTTGAATATTCATCTGACTTCACCTCGATATAAAAAGAAAATAACTGATAACATTGAAAAATAAATGTTTCAAATACAATTTATTAATTCACAGACAAATTAAAACTGGCTAACATGTAAAAAGAAAATAAATACAACGAATCCATTTTCAAATTCATGAAAATAGAACCCTTCATCTAACTCATCAGATAACCTCTAATCCTGTTTAATTCCTAAAAGATTATAGGAAACAGGATTAGCTGATAGTTCGTTTCCTTGTTTTACTTGACAAAATAACATTCATTACTTTGGCTTTGGGCCGGATGCCTGCCACAGTAAATTATTCAAAGAAGCAGAAATAAAAACATTCTAGATTGAGGAAGTAATTCAAAGAAGCAAGAAAGAACATTTTACAAACTTCAGTAAGTTATTCAAAGAAGTAAAATTAACACTAGAATGCCTTGCAGCAATATATTCGAAGAACCAACAAAGAGAGAACATTCTAGAATGTTTTCAAATTAGGAAGTTATTTAAACAAGCAAAATAGAACGTTCTAAAATGGGGAAGTTATTCTAAGAAGCAAAAAGAACATTTTAGAACGCTTCAGAAAGTTATTCATAGAAACAAAAAAATAACATTCTGGAAATTATACTTTTTAGATTGCTTCCAGCAAAGAATATTGTAGAAGGCCTCAGTAAATTGTTCTCTTCTTTCCAGCATGGCGGCCTCCGGGGGGCTGTCGGAGTGGAGCGAGGGCGCGTCGGTGTGGTTCCAGCCGAGCGGCGCGCCCGCCCCGCTGCCGGGCTCGCTGCTGGAGGTCCACCGCGCGGCCAGGGTGCTGCTCGTCAGCGCCGTCGTCAATGGACAGGTTTGTCTCTGCTAGTGCCCAGACATTATTTACTGGATCCGTAGGTTAAATAAGAAGGGTCCGTAGCTTAATTTCGAGAGACATGTTAGATTTTTTATATTATTATGTTATAAATGTACAGGACAGTCAAGACGCTCACCTGATGGTAATTGATACGCCTGACCATGACAGAGCGGCATTGAACGCGACCAACAACTGATACACAGTTATTATTCTCCACCAATACCGCACTGCGCCCGACACAAGAAACAACAGATGTAAGGTCTCTCATACCCGATAATTTCACTAGCTACAGTGTCCTCATCCCGAAATACAAAAGTGCATAATACTCCTGTTTTACGGGACGATATCTGGCACTGCGGCGGTATCTACCTAAACGACTCAGTATCGAGTCTACCATCGATAATGGAATATTGACTAAAGTATTGTGCGAATAGAGCGTTTTTATACCAATTAATATTCGTAGCCAAACGCTGATCTTTCGAATGTTAAAATTCAGAATATGAGAGCTACGTGTTGATGACATACAAATGATTTGGTAGTTATGAATAAAAAACAAAAACATACAATAAAATCAGTCGGCAACAAAGTGCCTGATGATAGGTAGCGACCACGATCGATCAGTGACACCAAAGTAGGATAAAAATGTGGTGCCTCGCATCACTTCCTGAGATCTATAACGTAGTAAGGACCACAAAACTGATTTAGTTTTAATCATGCCTTCGGAAATAATCGGAGAAGTCCATGTCAGCGTGACAGAAGATCGAATACATGATCAGCCCGTGTATAAGAATACACAGTTTGTCTATTCTCAATGGAGATGATTAACTCTGCGAACCTGTTGTTGATCTTACGTTAAATATCTCAAAGTAGTAGTATCTGACACCTGACGTCGGTGTTTCGGATGGTGAATCGCCACATTGGTCTTGTCGAGTCCGCAGTTGGTTGCTTGGGTTCTAATGAAGAAAGCGTTTCAATGTAATCTGGAGTTCAATGTATATAGGAGGCGGTAACCATCAATTTATTATCTGCCTAGTTTTACTGCTCGTTTTCTTAACAAGATTGGTATTTCTTTAAAACCAGTAGATTGTGTATCAACGCACTCGCTATCAGCAATAGAGCTAGAATTTATAGGGCTAGATTTAACCGGCTGTTGCGAATCTAACGACAGATTGCAGTAATCAACGGTCCCTATGTGGTACTGAATACTTATCCCTTCTTGGAATCTACGCGAATGCCTCACAAACCGGCTGGAAGATACGATATGTTTTAGGGTTGGCAAGCCTTTGTTGTTTACGTATACATTTTATTTGAACTTTTGACATTAAGGTAATGTAAGGTAACGAATATTAATTGATAATGTATGCCTGTTGCCTATTTACGACAGCGGCGACTTATGGGCTGATATCCTGACCTTTGATCTTGCAAATGTCCTGCACCCTAGGTTCTATGCTGGTTTACCTCCTTAATATGAAGCAGGAACAGGCCCGGAAATATGCAGATTCGCTTTTGATACTTTAATGAAATCTTTTACAAAATAAACTCTACACTAAATCTGAGAGACAACCGATATTAAGACAGCCAACCTGGTGGTAAGATACAACTGACGCAAATAAAACACCAGGGGTCTCGAAAAGTGACTACAGTTCCGTTGCTCACTCTTGAGTCCTGACGTAAGATGTTAGTCACAGTATTCACCAGACATGTCACTGTAAAACACTGTAATGATAGGTAAATATGTTAGATTTAGGTAACCTTGCAGACAAACTTGTATAATCGTACATAAATAAAACTCAAAAGTCACGGTTGCCTGATAGTCGCCTTTAAGATTGAAGTCTGCAGTAAGATATCCTTCTAATCCTATTTTCATAATCACTTAAAAAATTGGGAATAGATTAAGAAGTTCATTCATAAATGCGTTTTTGTATCCTTAAAAAATACTTGACCAAGCTATCATCGGAAGGAAATTGTTAAACTAACATAATGTTAACTAGGTTATGATTGCACGGCAATAGACCAAGTACATAACGATATCGCGTGATTACCACGGTTTATATTAATTATCACATACTGCAGTAATAGTTACGAAATCAGGATGCTAGCACGTACTATATACTAATACGAATACTTGTGATACATTATTCTTGAACGTTTTTATGTCATTATTAAAAAAGTATTCCTTCGTGTTCTAGTGCATTCAGTTGTTGGGCTGAGAGCCATCTGCGCTCGCCAATTGTCCGTTGAAGCTTTGAAGGCCACCTGCGGCCAAAAGCGATAAGCTGTTCCGAAAATAAAGTGTTAGATCACTGTGTAATCTGGGGGTAGTGGGTTTGAATTTCGCAAGGAGACCACATAGTGAAAGTAATCTTGTAGGATTTTCTCAGTTTGGTTAAGAAATTGCAGACTGAATCGGGCGCACACACACATACACAATAATAGTTTATTTTATGTCTTTTATTCTGTTTTAAAGATTGTTATTATCTTTGTTAGCCGAACACAATGTTTTACTGGAAGTCGTTAAATCTATCTCCACAGGACAGGCATAGCCTAGTGAAGAGGTCAGTTTTCGTGTATACTGTATTTTAAATTGGCAATAAATATTTTTCATTTTCATTTTTTCATTTTCAATCACCTGATTGTCTGAAAAGAAGGTGATTTCGTTTTTCGAAGGGTCCGTTAACGCCGTCGGTCCGGGAACAACCTCAGGATGGTAGTCGATGTAACATTGGGCTGGGCTCTCGTGGTGGGCTACAGTTCAAACTCCCCAAAGCCATGTTGTGCCGGACGGACTGTCCCAGCAGCATTAGTCATAAGCTGATGAGTAATTTACGTATGATTAGAAAACTTTCCTTCATCTACCACTTCCACGTCTGTACACAACCCATCATAAAAGGGCTTAAAAAAAATGTTGACTAATGAATCGACTGAGCTGCTCTTTTCAAACCGTCAAAACGGCGTATTTTTTCGGGTGGACTTTACACAGCTTCACCGGGTAAGTGGGGTGCGCAGTCTAAGCGACCAACAGAGAAAAGTCCATTCGAAAAAAATTAGCTTATCGAATCGCCAGAGTAGACAAAGATTTTACAGCTTGAACTTTGATCACGAATTTGACATTCTTATTGAAAGCAAAAGATGACGACCAGAGTCATTAACATTTTTATTGTAACGTTATTCGATTGGCTTCACCTCGTATAGCCTTGTGTATGTTCTGTTGGGTAAATAAATAATATGTATATGGTTATTTTAGGTATTTATCTATTCCGAATAAGTAACGAAACAGAAATGTTGAAAGGAGCATGCAAAACGTGCCAATCTATGGTCTAGTTGTAACAGAGGAATCAGGAGGTAAACATGTATCTTTTGAAGAAAGGCATATTTATAGGGTGCCAACACAAAAATTTGCTGAGGAGGGTATTTCTCACACGCTAACATTTGCTCCTCGTACACGTAACGTGTTATGAAAAAAAAAACAATCGGCAGGTAATATTTAAATATATTATACATTTCAGGAAATTCTAGGACTCTCACAACCTTTTGCGCCCATTAAGCACTGTTTCAAACAGCGATACTAGCCTAACTCCATTGGAATATATGATGGAAAATTAATTTAAAATGATATAAGGGACGGGTATTGAACTAGATTTTTTGCTATGTAACCCTAAGTGTTATTGTGATACCGTCATCAGAAAGGCGCTGGCTGATCGCAAATCGCAAGGCCGGCTCTGGCTCACGGAATGCTGCTAGGAGTCGACGCATTCTTAGTAATTTATGCTCCTAGTACGAGTATTTCATGCTTCCGCTTAACTATTTTTATTTCGGTTTTATATACAGGTGACACGGCCATTTTATATTGAAATTTTATTGAAATTTTATTGATATAATTATGTAGATATTATTACTATTTCTATACAACAACTTTAATCAATCTTTACGGTTATAGGCTATATAAATTAGGTTAGGAACCTTGTCTTGATACTGTTATGTCCTAGATTTTGTATCTTATAACTGTATGAGAGTACTTACATACTTTGTTTCCAAGGTTTCGTAAAATGCTGTATTGCAATTACATTTCCTTACTATATGGCGGAGCTTGCGCACGCGTGATTAATGCAGCTATATTGGCAGAAACTAATGTAGATGTTATGACATCCTTGAATAATAAAATTTTGTTCTCACGCTATTTTACTTGAATTAACCTCACGGTATGCGTCATTTTATCTGCATCATGTATGTATGAATACATGAGTAAAAAAAAATATTCCGTGAACTTGTTGGAGTGCAAGTCATGCAATTATTCTAAAAGCTCGCTTACAATGGCTGAATTGTCAAAGTGTCAAATCGAAATTTAAATGGCGAACCATGTTAAAAAATAAACAATTCAACACCTCCATGTGCGAATATTTAGTTTCTGATCTATACTATAATTAAGCAAGTAACGAAACAGCAAAGCTATTTATTCACTGATATGTAGAATTTGATCCTTACTTCAGGTCGGTATAGTTAGGCCGTGCAGATTTAAAAGTTTGGCTCTACATGAGATCTGATACCTTTTTACTTTTACTGGAATCATTTACATGAAATGTTTTTGGTGGGATTTCAATTACTTGTAATTGTTATTGGCTTGGCTTATTTTTTACTGTTAAGTTGTAATATGAGTATCTAACCTTTATAAGTGTTACCTAGAGATAAGGAGTGTAGTAAGTCTCGCATCTATTTTTAAAAATAAAGATCAGTGCGTTGTTAACAGCCGTTGCGTTTCACTCGTTCATTTACTGTCTACCCCATATAATTCCTACCTCCCCTCTTCCCCTCTTTTTAAAGGCCGGGGGCGAAAAATCGAATTTTTATGAATTTTTGTTTGTTTTATACTTGACTTAGATTACATACCAATTTCAGCTTTCTAGCACTGGAAAGTAGCAAAACATTTTGATGATCATCAGTGTGTCAGTGACGAAATCGGCGTATTTAGAATATTAATAAAATCTGAAGTAGGCTATTCAATTGAGACTTATTTTTTTTCAATTTATAGCGGCAAACAGGCAAACAGCAGCGGCTCATCTGATGGTAAATGACGCCCGTCGCCCATGTACACTTGCAATACCAGAGGGTAAAGAAATGCATTGCTAGCCTTTAAGTGGAAATACGCTAAAACTATGTTTAAAACTTGCGCTTGCTAGGCTCGTCTTGGCGGGCACTACCGCGCCCCAGATTAGGTATTTTCTAGTATTACGTGAAGTGGCATTAAATAGATTATATGCGTAAGAGCATTGCTTGGTTAAACCTATTTCCATTCATTTACCACCAATGTCTCGGTCAATGTTAGCATGCGATGCAATTAATCTCATTTACACAATGATTACTAGGCTTGTTTTTAAAAATTCAACACGCTAGAGCGAGCGTGGAGTTTAAATCAATGCATAATCTTGTCACAATTGCTTGATTGCATGTGTGCCCTTTCGGTGTTTTTAACATCAGTTATCTGTAAGTCTCTTAAAAGAGTATAGGAAAAATGTTGGATTGTGATAAAATATAATAATGCACTAAACCTTTTTCATATAACAAACTGATAGAACTACAATTATTTTGTACATTTCTGGTAAATATTTTTAATTCTGGTAAATAAATTTAATTAACTCTGGTTTATTTTAATGGTCTGGTTTAAGTTACATTACATTTGCCATGTTTTGGAGTAAGTATAAGGTATTATGTCTCCACAAATAAAGCAAATACACATACAGAAGTCACACCTATATAGTCAATTAATCGGATTAGCGACCCTTTTAAGTTGCTACTCCGTCGGAGGGACATTAAAAGTAAATAAATCTTGTTTTCGGTATTGAAATTACTACAACTTGTTAATGATATCACATCTTCCACACGGCCGAGTAGTAGGCCCGTTATCCTACCAGTTGCTAGTTTATATAGCCTCTAACAGTTCTTGTCTATCAACTGGAGGCTGGGGTAGAGGTGGTACGTGGTGCATTCAGTTAACTGCGTATACTCGACCACTACGCTACGCGGTTTCGTAATGTCTTTGGAACTTTCTCGTTCTATTTTTCACTATGTGTAGAGACTAGAAACAAGTTTGTGTTCTTTCCAACGTGTGATAGTTGCTTTTGTTGGCTGAAAGCTTATTTGAATGATAAAGATTTAGAATTGATTATAGTGCTTGTGATAAGGATAAGAAGGTTGAAGTGGCAATGGGCAGGGCACATAGTGCGTAGAACCGATGGCGCGGAACGGTTCTCGAGTAGCGTCCACGTAACGGAAAACGAAGCGTAGGCCGACCCCCAACTAAATAGACTGATACCTGGTTAAGGTGGCGGTTAGCAGATGGATGAAAACTGCAATTAGGGGAAGCCTTTTGTACATGGGCGGCGGTGTCATTTACCATCAGATGAGCCGTTTGCTCGTTTGCCTGCTATAGCATAAAAAAAGCCTTCGTTCAACAGTAGAAGTTTTATGTTGTAATGATGATGATGATAGTGCTTGTGTATGGATTGGTATAGAAGCAAGAAGCAATCTGTCATGTCAGCAAATTGTGTATTTTCCCCAAAGTAAACATAAGCATTATAACGATTAATTAAGGTATATAGCTAACATTGACACTTGACAATCTCTTGATGTTGTTACATGAAGCAAGACTATGAAAGTTTTACTAGGTGAAGGTCGTGCAATAACAAAAAGTAAGTTTATTTAAACAATACCATTGTGTAGGTCGTAAATGACTCGCAATGTGGAGCATGACATTAATTTATATTTACACAACATTTGTGGGTGTTAACAATAATATTTAATGTAATCAATAAACGATAAGACGAAGAAACGTAGCGAGTGAGTTTGCGCCCCCCGCATATCTCTCCGAGTCCTCATTCCATCGATTCCTACGTCATCGACTGTGCGTCCTGCATCAAACCGTTGTATGACGTCACTCGACGTCAGAGAAAATAACATAGAATCCGTCGTTAAGAATCATGACCGCAAAAATGCAACCGTTATCAAGGTCGAAGCAAGTCGAGTCGTCAAGTGTGAAGAGCAGACGTCGGGGCAGCGTCCGTGCCGCGTTTGAAAGATGTGCTTGGACATACTTGTTTCTAATGTAATACCAAATCAAATACATTTTAAAATATGTATTTTTAGCTATATGCCATAACCTTTTACGATAATCATCGAACGCCAGAATTAAAAAATTACTATATTTTTGTTTTATATAAGTGACGCTGGACTTTTAAAGTTAATAAATAAATAAATATCCACTGACGCTCACACAGCGCCATTAACCCCATATTACGCGAGGAGCTTGTAGTTAGTAGTTTGTACTAAACAACTGATAATATTGATATATAAAAATATTGAAATATTTAAATACTGATATTTTTTTAGAAACACCAGACCAATTCAAACAGACGTGTTCATGCACAAATGTTTGTACTGCCGGTCGAACCATGGAACCCTTGTGTAGAAGTTGGACATTCGACCATTACACTAAATGGTCAAACAGTTGGAAATTTTGCGAATTATAGATTCTACGCCTAAACCCTAATATCTAAAAATAAATATGACATAATTACTCTTAATACAATTGGTGGATTAAGTTAACATAAAATCATTATTTATTGAAATGAAAAATTATATGTGATATCATCGATACAATATAATATGGTTAACTTAATATATACTTACAAGTTAAACGAATGAGGGTCGACTAACAGTAATCGCATAATCGCGGGCCGCCGCCCCGATCCTGCCTACTCGACCGCGTCTACGACATCCAATGCAAATTGCTGTGGACCTTCCACCATGTAATAGGACGTTAACTGTAAAACGATGACTATACAATGACCGAACCATTGCTTATTCGAAGTGTTAATGCGAAATGAATATGCGCAATCGAAGTGTAATGAATTGCAAACAGCGCGCTGATCTCGAGAGCGAAAGGCTATGCGCGGGTCACGAAAGATGGCTTGATACAAATTGTAGGCCCATTATGTCATAGTTACAGTGCTCGAGACGAATAATTTTCCGTCTGGTTGCAGTTTCGCGTTTCGTTACTCCTAGAAGTAAACAGTGGGAAACTCTTTTATTCGTAATAATTGTGCAAGATACAATAAGCTCTCGCCAGTTATGCGTTCTAGTTGTAGTTATGTCATATTTGCGGTCGTTGCTCTAAATAAGTATTGAATACGTGTGTATTTTTTCATATAATTAGTTTTATTAATAAATGGAGTTATACAAGTGTATAATTTCAAGTAAGTGGGTTAATGGATTTAATTTAAACTTGATGTAACTAACGACAACATTATGTTATTTACACCATTTAATTTTAATTTGTTTGTAACGAAGTAAAATGTTATTGTAATGTTTGAACCATTAATTTAGTCTTCAATGAAGGAACAAACAAAAGTAAAACACTCTTTCTTCATTCTTTTTCATAATTAGTTTATTACTTACTATTTATTCATTGAACCATAATCTTAATTACTGCGACGGCTACAATGGTAACTTTTGTCTGAAAACCAGCACTGGGCTTGCGAGCCGCTTTATGCTGAGAGGAACCTATTCTATCCTTCAGTTTTTAGCTCTATATGTTTAGTCGAATATATTATTTAAGTGAATAATTTTATTTGGACAGTTTTGAAATGTCACAAATATACCATTACCGTAATATTACGTATATGAGAGTCTAAATCTGTCGTCTCTGATGACGGCACTGTGGTCAGAAAATATGTTTATTTGTTATGAATTTCATCAAAGTCTGCATATTTCATGGTAAGGTATCACTTACCATTAGGTGAGCGAACTGGCCGTCCCGCAATCTTAATAAAATATTTTTATTTTAAAGTAAATATATCAAATTTTGAATTCCTTCATTTGTCTACAGCCCCAAACCTTCGCCCTCCAAATGGGCAATGGCGAGGAGGAGGGCGACCCGGTATGGCCGCGGGAGGAGCTCGGCCCAGAAGGTGTGGAGGACATGACGCGCTGCACGACCTTCACGAGGCCGCTCTGCTGTGGAACTTAAGCTGCGATACGAACAGGGTCTCATATACACGTACGCTGGGTCTATACTTGTAGCAGTCAACCCGTACCGGCCCGTTGATGCTTTGTATGGACTGCAGACTGCGCGAGGTAAGAATTAGGTGTTATTTACAATTGATAGTATTGATACCCTTACGCTTCGAGAACAGATGAATCTAACCTAGCTATAAACGTGTATCCATGAAATGAATTTTGATAAGTTTTTTCGCATCGATAAACCAACATTTACGATCCCCACAGGATTAACCTAAGCTTAGCCATGCTCTCATGAATACTATGGGGATTGAGCAGTAACACATCACGTGATTACCATATCAAAGAAAGAAGCGAGTCGCGATACTTTTAAACACCCAACGATGACAACTATTGCAAAAGCTGCATTACTTGTACAATTGTTAACCATATCCTATTTATTATAGAGCGTCTTCTATTTATTTTCGTTACTTCTCTGAAAAATACATTATTTTTCTATTTAGTCGATGCACTAAAATAAATTCTTTAATTTTCCAGATACCACGCAGCGGAAGCGTTAGGGGATCTTCCACCTCACCTTTGCAATAGCCGCCGCTGCGCGTGCTCTCCGCAGCCTCAAGCCATACTCATCTCCGGGGAATCCGGGGGGGAAAACAGAATCCACCAAGCTAGCCGTCCAGTTCTTGCGGCCGTAGCCCCGCGCCACCAGGCAGAGCGCCAGTCTCCGAACAGATTCTAGAAGCGGCTCCTCTACTCGAGGCTTTCGGGAACGCTAGAACGCCAAAAAACCACAACTCTAGTCGCTTTGGGAAACTACTCGAATTGTACTTCAAAGATGGCGCTCTGGCTGGAGCAAGAGTAGCACATTACTTACTAGAAAAGTCACGAATAGTCACACAATCGCCGGGAGAAAGAAATTATCACGTGTTCTACGAATTATTGGCTGGTTTGGACGAGGAGCAGACGCTCCAGAGGTCTTCTCACCGCAGAGCATTATTTATTTAAACCAAGGAGGAGACTCCGGTGGTGCCGGCGCTGGTGCAGACTGGTCCGCTTTATGTGGTGCCATGCAAGTGCTGGGAATCGGCGATGCTGAAAGGGAAGATATTATTAGAGTATTGGCTGCTGTATTGCATTTAGGAAATGTTTATTTCCATAGAAAACAGTTGCGCCATGGCCAAGAAGGGGTGCAGTTAGGAGGGGGCGCAGAAGTGCGTTGGGCGGCACATTTGTTAAAAGTACCGCTGAGGCGCTGGCTAGAGCGCTGACCACGAGGTCACAGCAGCAAGAGCTGAACGTATGAGGTCTCTCTGCCAATCGACCAAGCTTTGGACGCGAGAGATGCGTTCGCGAAGGCACTTTACTCGTCGCTGTTCAACTGGCTAGTCCTTAGGATAAACTCAATAGTGCACCGCGCTGGGTTACACGACGCCCACCGCATATCCCTCCTCGACATCTTCGGCTTCGAGGATTTAGAGGAGAACTCCTTCGAGCAACTTTGTATAAATTACGCAAACGAAACACTGCAGCATTACTTCAACAAACACATATTCAAGTTGGAGCAACAGGAATACCAGAAGGAGCGTTTGGAGTGGTCGAATCTCACTTGGAATGACAATTCTCCTGGTAAGGTTTATTGTAATCAAACTTTATTTAACTTTATACCTAAGAGCAATGGGTTAATGTTGCTTTTCATTTGCAGTTATTCAGCTGTTAAGTAAGAAGCCAGTGGGAATTCTGCATCTGCTGGACGATGAGAGTAATTTCCCGCGGGCCTCTGATGCGTCTTTTCTAGAGAAGTGCCATTATAATCACGCTTTAAACGAATTGTATTCTAGACCACGACTAGGCGCTAATGAATTTGGGTAAGTATAATATACGGTTTATCGAAAATAGATATTAAATCCAAGCTATACCATGGAATTACTGAAAGTAACTTATCATTTTGAGTATTTTTACCTTTAACCCTTATATATGAGCAGAGTAGTTATTATACTCGTATATAGTGTCAAAAGTTGTGCTCGAATTTATTACGTATTTTAAGTGTGTGTGTGTTGTTTAAATAAGTGTTTTTACTTAAATTAGTTAGTTTTCTTTCATTAATTATTAAAGAAGTTTGGCAGGGAATTGTATAATTCCTATGAAAGGTGGATTTCAAACAAAAGAACTTTTAAAACTAACCCTTAAAGGGTAAATTACGCATGTATTTGTTTTTCCTGTTAAAAACATAAACCTTTTCAGATCAAACACTACGCGGCCAAGTGTGGTACAATGTAGAAGGGTTCCTAGACAAGACCGAGACGCACTCCGGGCAGACGTTCTAGAATTGCTCTGCAGCAGCGAGGTGCCGTTGGTGGCGGAAATGTCTTCGCAACTGCGCGCCCAACATGACGCTAATAAGACCCTGCCTCGAGGCGCCAATGGACGCTTCGTCACTATGAAACCCAGGACTCCTACTGTTGCTGCTAGGTGAGCTTATAACTTGACCTTCTGTGAAATACACTTCACTATATTTATCGACATTGACACATTTAGCCTCAATTTAAGTAAGCTTCTTCTATGGATAAGTACTACTACTGGGTGGTAGACATGATACTGAGTTGTCTAGGTACCAGTACCGCACCGCAGTGCCAGATGTCGTCCCGTAAAATAGGACTGTTTTGCACTTCTGTATTTCAGGATGAAGGCACTGTAGCTAGTAAAATTACTGGTTATAAAAGACCATGTCGTCTTGGGTTACGAAAAATAATGGCTACCTACTATTATTTAGAGCCTTCAACACTGCTTCTGTCATGGTCAGGCGTATCACTTACCACCAAGTGAGTAAACACCCACCAAAACGTGGGCCGCGTGGTGAATGAGAGAAGGCCTGTGCCCTGGAATGTTCCGTTAAATGATGAAATAATGAATATTTCTCCTATAATCGCAGGTTCTCAGACAGCCTACACCAGCTACTAGACTCGATGTCCCGCTGCAATCCATGGTTCGTGCGGTGCATCAAGCCGAACACGGACAAGTCGCCGATGCGTTTCGACATGCCGTGCGTGCTCTCGCAGCTGCGTTACACCGGCATGTTGGACACTATCAAGATCAGGCAGACTGGCTACCCCATCAGGATACCCTTCCAGCACTTCGTGGACCGGTATAGGTAAGCGGTTTAGCGTTTTTATCAAAATAATTGATAAGAATACGGAGCGTCGGTGGCTCTTGGTGAGGACAGTTGCCTTCGGATCTGCGGGGCGCAGATCCTAACGCAACCATCAGTTGGGTTAACGTATATATAATTTGGAGTTTTCGAAATTATGAGTACGTTAACTCGACGTCCTTATGGTGAAGGAAAACATAGTGAAGAAACCTACGCACCTGCGAAGATTTTCAAAGGTTGTGCGTAAAGTCGGCCAATCCGGACTAGGCCCGGGTAGACGACTAAACCCTTTACGGGTAAGCTCGTGGCCCTCGGTTTGGACGTATAATGAGCTGATGATGATGATACGGGTAGACGAGATAAGTCTCAAAGTAGAGTGTGAAGCAGCTTATTCTGCGTTTTTGCAATCTACTGCTGTTTGGGCATCTTGCACACATAATGGTATAGCTCTATGTATGTATTGTACGCCGTGTCTATGAATAGAAAGACGATTTCATGCTTCGAAGGGAGCGTCAAGACGTTGGCTCTAGCCTATCATGATAATCAATAACACACACCATGACATGTACATGCCATGTGTGTGTGTGTATGTGTGAATTTACTACCGAGAAATGGGAATGATGGTGATGCTGATAATGTAAACCGTTTGGTGACGGCAGATTAGAACCACTAATCATCACGCGAGCGTCATAAGACATGATGTTAGGGATAAGCAACGGCTTAAGTAAAATAATTCGACGGAGAACGGATGGCAACGCTACATTTAATAGATACAGCAATCTCCTAACTTAGTGCATCATAGGCAAAAAAGATTGGCATCGAACGTTGAAGATTCTATATACTAATGGAAAAATTATTGTTTAAGAAGGAATATAAGTACTCACATAAAACAGTTAATTATTTATATAATTTCACATAAATGAAATGACTACACAATGTTTAGTTCTGCAATAATTTTTCTTCACATAAATGTTTGTACGGAGCATTTAATCTCGTGTTTACATCTCACTATCATGGCATTGAGATGGTTGTGCAAGTTGCATTACAACTAAGTATGCCTTTTATTGCAGGTACCTGCTTAAATCGACACCGGCACGCTCTACGCAGAGAGATTTGCAATTCATTCTCGCTGAGATGCCACCCACGGGAGCAGGTTAGTTACTTTTTAGCTAGGTCTGCAATGGTTAAAAACGTTTATTGGTTTTCGACTTTAATGCTGTGGAATAAAGTTCAAAGTAGTGTGGTCAATTGGCCAGAGCCTGCCAAAGGGTTAAGGCTATAGTGTGTTGTTATGGCTTTTCTTACTGTGACTTATACTTGCGACAGCGTTTCGTACACGTAAATTTTTGACTACCAAGATTCTAGTTCCCAATCCTCGGTGGCTAAGTTAAGGGTTAATTGGGTGGCCGACTATAAAAAAACATCACATGTTTATCATGAAAAAACTGGTCCGTGTATGATATCCATATTTTTTAATTACATCATCATCATCATTATCATTACAGCCCAATTATGTCCACTGCTGAACGAAGGCCTCCCCTAATGATTTCCACGCGGACCGATCCCTTGCAGTTGACATCCATCTGCTACCCGCCACCTTACCAGATCGTCCATCTGTTGGGGTCGGCCTACGCTTCGCTTTCCGTTACGTGGACGCCACTCGAGAACCTTTCCGCCCCATCGGCCATAATAATTCATAATTGGTATTTAACCACTGGTGCTGTTTGTACACTGATTTATTTTAATAAACGAGTAATTTGAACGCATCACATTGCAAGAAATATTGCAAAGCATACAAATATTTTTACTTTAGGCTTAAATGTAACATTGCATATACTCCGTACAATTTTCTTAATTTACCTTGGCGAATACATACTGTTTAACTCCTTATAAAATCTTTGTAATCTTGAGTACGCTTGTAAATCGAAGCTTAATGAAAAGGTTATCTGCACTGCAGTTTTATAAAAAAAATCTACTACAGATTTTATAGTGTCTTGTAAGTAAGTAAGTATTAACCCAGGCACCAGCATTAGGCAACAGCAGTACGGTGACATTGGTTATATATACATCCCTCAACCTATCGCAGTCCACTGCTGGACATAGGTCTCCCCCATTTTGCGCCAGATATCCCGGTCCTCCGCTTTCTCATCCAGCTCCCACCAGCGACCTTCCGCAAGTCGTCGGTCATCGGGCCGGAGGGTCCTACGCTACGCTTGCAAGACGCGGTCTCCACTCCAGAACTCGTCTGCTCCAACGGCCATCGGTTCTCGACATACGTGACCAGCCCACTGCCACTTCAACTTGCTGATCCGGCGGGCTATGTCGGTAACTTTAGTTTCTTGCGGATTAAATCATTTCTGATCTTATCCCTAAGAGAGACTCCAAGCATAGCTCGCTCCATTGCGCGTTGAGTGACTTTGAACTTGTGAACCAATCCCGCAGTCAGTGTCCATGTCTCAGCTGCGTATGTTAGCACGGGTAGGACGCATTGCTCAAAGACTTTCGTCTTTAAGCATTGCGGAATAGTTGACGTTAAGACATGACGTAGCTTACCGAATGCCGCCCAGCCCAACTGAACCCTCCTACTAGCCTCCTTTTCGAAGTTATGCCGGCCAAGTTGGATGGTTTGGCCCAGGTAGATATACTCCTGCACAACCTCGAGACGGACGCCATCGACGCATATCGGTTGTGGCATGACACGACTGTTGAACATGACTTTTGTCTTGTCCAAATTCATGCCAAGCCCAACTCGTCGGGAAGATTCATTAGGCTGTTCAGCATCTCCGCAAGCTCTTCCGATGACTCTGCCACGATGACGATATCGTCAGCAAAACGAAGATGAGAAATAAACTCTCCATTGACGTTGACGCCTCGTTCAGACCAGTCCAGGGTCTTGAAGACATCCTCCAATGCGTTTGTGAACAGTTTCGGGGATATCCCCCTGTCGCACACCACGCAATTGGATGGGTCTTGCCCGCTGGTCTTGGATCTGAACGGTCATCGTCGCTGCGTTGGAGAGACACTTCATCACCTCGATATATCGCCAGTCGATACCGCATCGCTGCAGAGCCTCCAGAACAGCCCAGGTTTCGACGGAGTCGAAGGCTTTCTCGTAGTCCACAAATGCCATACACAGCGGCTGGTTATACTCTTCGGTCTTCTGTATAAGCTGCCGAACAGTATGGATGTGGTCCACGGTGCTGTAGCCTTTTCGAAACCCAGCCTGCTCCGGTGGTTGGAATTCGTCAAGTCTAATGGCGAGACGGTTCGCTACAACTCTGGAAAACAACTTATAGACGTGGCTCAGAAGCGCTATCGGTCTGTAATTCTTCAAGAGAGTTTTGTCACCCTTCTTGAAGAAAAGACGACAACGCTTCTGGACCACGCCTCTGGTGTAGTTCCTTGGTGAATGACGGCATTAAAGAGCTCAACTAATGCCCTAAGGACGGGCTGTCCACCGGCTTTTAGGAGCTCTGTCGTAATACCGTCATCCCCCGGGGCCCTCCCATTCCTGAGTTGCTCCAGTGCTGCACTAATCTCGCTAACGTCAACATCCGGGATATCCTGCGTATAATGGCGCCTTAGTGGGGCACGTGGATCTTCGGTGTCCTCGGTCTGTGGCTGATGAGCGCTCGATGAAAAACAGTCGTCCATAGAATTTCTCAACCTCTTCCAGGATCTGTGGGCGAGTCGCAAGTAATTGCCCATCTGCTGTCTTAAGCTTAACCAGATGGCTCTTCCCAAGTGGTTTTTGGAAAACTTTGGGCCCCTGTTCTGTTCAATAAGGTCCTTAATGAACCTTGTATTGAAACAGCGGAGGTCCCTGCGAACGAGTTTTCGTATCCGCTTGGAGAGAGCCTGATATTCTGGCGAAGCAACAGCAGCAGATGGCATCTCGCGTCTCAGCCTCATCAAATCCAGGGTTTCGGGAGAAAGTTTGGACGACTTAGCTCGTTTCATCGGCGGGAAATGCCTGCGACCCAGTTACACACCGCCTTCACCACGTTGTCGGTTATCTCGTCCACGTCGCCAGTGGTTTCCAGCGAGTCGAATCGATTTTGAAGTTCCAATTGGAACTGTTCGGACCCATAGTGTATTTGGAGCGGCGTAGGTCTGAGAGTAGATTTTATTAAGCGAGACCGTTCGCTGAAACTATATTAACATGCCGTCGGACAAGTCGGTGATCACTACCGGTTTTAAACCTGTTGACCACTGAGACATCTTTAAATATATGTCGCTTATCCGCCATAATAAAATCTATCTCGTTCCTTGTCACAGTGTTCGGGCTCTGCCAGGTCCATCTTCTCTGAGGCTTCTTCTTAAAGAAAGAATTCATCAAGAAGAGCCCCTCCATTTCGAGGAAGTTGACCAGCATCTGCCCCCTGTGATTCCTGCGCCCCAATCCATGAAGTCCGATTTTCGATTCGCCGCGTTCTTGTACTCCCACTTTAGCGTTGAAGTCCCCCATAACATTGTAGAAGGTCGAAGTTGTGCCATGTATGGCTCTGGAGATATCCTCATACACGGCTTCAACCTCTTCGTCAGAGTGTGACGAGGTCGGCGCATATACCTGTACCACCTTCAGGGAGTACCTGTCGGTGAGTTTAAGTACAAGGTACGCTACCCGGTTCGACACACTACTGATTTCCACAACGTTGCTGACAAGGGACTTGTGAACCAGAAAACCGACACCTGGGAATATCACCTTCTGGAAGTAGAGCAAGTTTCCGGAGTCCAGGGTCATCGTGTCCTCTCTCTTCGGACTTCAGATATCCCCAGTATGCTCCAGTTAATATGACTTAGCTCTTCTTCCAATTCGGAGAGGTGATGGTCCAGCCGTATCGTGCGTCCATTATACGTAGCCAATGTCAGTTTTTTGAGGCCAGCCTTCGTAACCCGGGGATTCTTTGCACCCCCCTTATCTAATATAATATATATATAATATAAACACATAAAATTGGTTGTAATTAATGAGGTAATAAATAAATATTCACAGACATTCACGCACCATCTAGCCCAAACTAAGTGCTAGCTTGTAAATTGTAAACTAAACAACGGATAATACTTATGTTTTTTTATGATAATACATACATATACATAGAAAACCCAGATAAAAAGACTTATCTACAGCTATTTGATTAATATCTCTATGTTAGTGACATTAAATTAGCATCGTATCAGTAAAGAAATTTTATGTTAGTAATGTCTTATTCAATATCTTTATCATAACTTCCGGAGTTAACATACCACCTATCTTTGTTTCATTTTACGAGTTTAAATCGTATATTTATCAGTTCATCAGTTGATACAGTTCAGTAGTTGGGCTGACTTAAATTACTCCTCGATTTTGAAGTTTCATTTTACTATTGATGCATTGAAATAAAATAGTTTATGATGGGCAAACTGTGGCAAATCGCAAAGAAACGTGGTCATGCATTGAGAACCGTGTTTTATGTGAGTAGTAATATTTCAAAATTTTAAACCTAACTGTCTTAACCGTATTACGTGCTATGCTTATTCATGATTCATGTGGTTTGTTCTGTAAGCTTTTTAGTTGTACAATTTTATTATATTCCATTAGTAGTTTTTGAGTTAAAATTGTAACAGATATACATCGATACATTGTCATTTCACGTTTATATTATCAGAAGGTTATCCACACAGTTCTTTTTTTTTTTTACTTGCGCAGTTTATTTGCAAAAATCTTATGGGCATTGCTGATTAAAATAGTAAAATGTATGTAATTGGTCTCCAATTTAAAACCTTCTCAGAGCAGGATATCTTGAAATTAAATATACAATAGCGGGAGGAAGTATTTATCCAACGGATACAACATTTTTATATTCTGATAAAACCTATGGAATCGGAAACCTTTTTTGTTTATTTTTTACGGAAATTCCTGGATTATATTATAGGTACGTTACATTTTTTTTCCTCAGTTGGTATCCCAACATAAATAAACGTTGTCTAAAAAAATTAACGCGTAGCATAATATATGAACGTTTCTTAACAGAGCTGTATACAGGGTCGTATCCTGAAAGAGTTTGCTAAGAATTACATTAGATTGATATTTTATATTGTTTTAGTCGGTGCCGACTACCAACTGGGAGCCGCAAGAGTGTTCCTAAGAGAAGCGCTGCACAGAGCGCTGGAGCGAGCTCGTGCTGACAGTTACGGGCCGCTGCGACTAAGTTACAGGCCCAAGTTAGGGTTACCTTGCTAGGTAAGATTTTTTCCATTCAAACACTGTAGTTTAAGTTATAAATATAAGCAGTTATATTGAAAACTGAATTTATAGCACGCTTTAATTATAAGTAAGTCGATTGCTGCTTAAAGATATTTCTTATCTGATTAATAAAAAGAAATGGAGTGTAAAGGTTTTTTTTATATTAGAAGTCATAAACATTTAACGATGTATCCACTTAATGCAATGTGGGAATGGTAACCGCTGATTAGTAATCCACAGATGTCTTTGTTTTTTTCCTAAAATTATTAATAAATTATAACAGAAAAGTAATTAAATCTCAAGTAAAGACCACGCCCTCCCTTAACCATTCACTGTCCACTGTGGTCATAGGTTTCTCTATTCATGTAGAGGCTGGATGACAAACGCGGAGGACGGGATAGTTGATATTGATAGAGTTGACCTACACTTACCCAACTCTAAAAAAGTGACTAACTTAGACATTAATGTTCTTTAAAATCTCCAACAGGAAACGCTACAACCAGCTCCGCGACAGCACAGTGAAGGTGCAGTCATGGTGGCGAGGTGCTATGGCCAGGCATCGGTACCACAGGTCCGACGCGGTGTGGTCCGGGCCAAGCACTGGTCCAGCCGGAGGGCCCGACGCGCGCTGCAGCACTGAAGGACCAGCAGCGACGGAGGCTGGAAGCACAGCAGCAAGCCGCTAAGTATGTTATCCTAGTGCACAAATAGACAAGTACTAATGTTTCCCAAGCATATACTAAGTTACCAAGCTTCCCACTACGTCCTAAGCCGAAGTTAATTCCCCCTGGGACACCGTTAGGCTCGTTGAAGTACCAGCAGCGACGGAGGCTGGAAGCACAACAGCAAGCTACCAAGTATGTTATCCTAGTACACAAATACACAAGTATGATGTTCCCGAACATATACTAAGTTACCTAGCCTTCCCCATACGTCCTAAGCCGAAATTGATTCCCTCTCTGGTACACCTTAGGCTCGTTGAAGTACCAGCAGCGACGGAGGCTGGAAGCACAGGCAACCGCCAAGTATGTTATCCTAGTAAACAAATACACAGGAATGATAGTCCCAAACATATCTAGGTGGTACACTCGTACTGAGTCGTCTAGGTAGGTACCACATAGTGCCTGATATCGTTCCCTAAAATATAAGAGTTTGTGCACTTCTGTGTTCGGAATGCGGACACTGTAGATATAAAATTACGGGTAAAGAAGACCTAACGTCTGTTGTCTTGGGTGTCGGGCGCAGGGCTGTCACTTGGTTAATCACGTTTGCATACTCTATTCATAATTTATATGCACGTCACAGGTTACTTAGCACTAACAGTAGGTTAACGTCTGAAACTCCTTACCGGCGTGATTCGTCCGGTCTATTCCAGCCTAAACTAAAATGTTGACATTATCTCAAATGTTCAAATAATATACATTGAATTTTCACAGGAGACGTGCAGCGAACAGGACAAAAGCGAAAGCGGAGAGCTTGCAAGCGCTGGAGGTACTGCTGACCTCGCTTTCATCTTATCGAAGCTTGACGAGTGGCAGCCACCACATAATGAAAAGAATTGGCTAAGGTAAGTTTCTTGGTGCTGCGGTTGTCCGCCGACGGCCCTTTTAGCTTTACCGGGCAGTTGGCGAGCGCAGATGTCTCACGACCCTGGTCATTCTTAATTTGTGGCTAAACAAAGTTTAATGATTAGTAATTATCACCTAAGGATCCTTGGCTTCCTTGGTTTAATGATGTTAGAACTCACGGAGGTGTCTTAACCCCATACCTACCAGGGGGTTTGCACTATATCTTAATCTTGATATTCTGTGTTAAGGTTGAGACGGTAAAAAAATTGGAAGACGCTTCATACAAAATAACCAAAGACCATGATTAAAAGCACAAATTAAATCAAATAGCAAACGCCAGATCTGCAAGCAGATGGCCGTTGGAGCAGACAAGTTCTAGAGAGATGATCGCGTCTTCGGCCCGATGGACTGAGGCTGTAAGAAAAATGACGCATCTGAATATCTGGCGCAAAATGTGGAAGACCTGTGTCCATCTGTAGACTGAGAAAAATTGAAGAGAGACCAACGACTACACAGCCTAATATGATCGTTGAGGGAGACAGATGGCAAGCGTCGTGTTAAATAAGCATTTTGCACCTGACTGTGCAAAATAGGCACAATCTGGTGCAAAACGTTTATGCCAATTTTTAGCTATGTATGACAAATCAATTGTTTATTTAAGGACTTATCATCCTTTGCACAGGTGTCGGGTGACGTATACGCAGAGGACGAATACGTCCAAATGCCCCGGGATCTGCAACAATTTGCTTTCAACAAGTTCAGTTCAGTGTACTTCGCCGACGGGGTCAGCTAAGCCCAAGGAAACATCCGATTACGAGACTTTCTTATCTAAGGCTGCTGTGAGGTGAGTGTTTCATGTAAACTTACTAATCTAGTTAATTTTAGTAGCTTAGTAGATTACATATGCTCTTGTTTCATAGTATTAAGACCTTTATTGACTGCAGCAATAACAGATTTATTGTCTTAAACTGCTTAGCTATTTCAGCGTTTACAAAATATTTGTACAATAAATCATTGTATAAAGAGGCGGTACTTTTGAGTTTTCGTGGGTGCTTTTTCTTCAACAGGCCAAAATAGTGACAAGCTATTTCAAGTATCAATTTGTGCTTTACTTTGGTATTTTTAATATTTTTTATTGTATATACAGTAGAATCCTGATTATCCGAACATCGATTATCCGATTATCCGGACTCATTCGTCTGGCTCTAATTGTCAATTTTAAAAAAGTTTTAACAACGCAATAATACATGTTACGACAAGTTTATTCCCGCGTCCGATCGTGTTCTCTCGCACTCATTTGTTTTCAGTATAGGTTTGTGAGTGTTGCCACCTTAGCTCTTTTGTAGTTTAATCTAGCACTTTTTAGTGTAGGTGAACTCCTTTTTTAACGATTTAGTCCGAAAAAATTCGAATTCTATAATGAAATTCACTTGCGCGCTTGAGAAAGAACATGGAAGTACGCAACGTAATTTATGAAAGAACTCAAATTTTTTTTTAGGTTTTACTAAAGAGCACATTTGGACCATATTTCGACCTCTGTTATGTGAAAAAGCATTGGATTTAATCAAAACATGGTGGTGATAATTCTTTTTAAGCGAGCTCTGGATGGTTAGTAAGATCAAATCTAGACATGGCATTCGAGAAACTGGAGATTCAAGGAGAAAAGCTTTCTGCTAACGTTGCATCTGCCGACTCTTTTGTAGACGAGTTATAAGATATTATTTTTTTATTACATAGGTACTATATAATTCATTTTTATCGATATAGCTCGGTTTTTATATATCGTATTATCTAAACTACACTTGTAAAACTTAATAAAACTTTATGATAACTCCTGGTTTTATTTAATCCGGTTAATCGGGATTCATAATTGATTTTTGTAAGGCTAATTTGAATAAATGTATTTTGCTTTATACTTTGACATAGTACCTAAGCGTCCTGCCCGTACTGACGTACGCAGCTGAGACATGAACACTAACTGCAGGTTTTTCACAAGTTTCAAGTCACCCAAAGGGTTATGATGGATGGATAGGGTCTCCCTTAGGGATGAAAATAGAAATGTTATTCGTAAGAAATCTAAAGTTACCAACATAGCTTACCGAATCAGCAAGTTGTAGTGGTAGTGGGCCGGTCACTTTCATCGCAGTTATATTAGAGTGGACCGCCCGAATATTGAGAGGGCTGACTCTGAATCAATCAAAATCAATTTGATATATTTGGCTTATAATAAACGATGGACGTATGAAAAAATACGTAAAAACATTTTTTTATACGTCCATGCACTAAAGACTTTATGAACGTAAAATAATGGTCTTTAGATAATAATTATTTCTGAGTTAATTTGAAGGAAAATATTTTATGCAAGCAATTTTATTAATTAACTCAATATTTATTGATTAGCTAAATTTATTAGCATAAAGGCCCACGCTCTGTTATCAATACATGATAGTATATTAAAACACATATTTTTCAGGGACCAAGATTTTAATGATGCAGTTGCCACATTCAAGTTGATTCTGAGATGGTGTGACGAGTCCGCAGCGGGAAACGAAACGAGACAAAAGGTAACTAGGAATTAATATTTTAATAATTATAAATACTAACACTAAATGGACATCCACTGAATTTCCTTGCACAAAATAATGACATTTAAAAATATTATTATTTTACGATACACCTTGCCAGAATAACTGTACTCACTTATTGAATACTCTTTTATTTAAATTTACATTTACTCATAGTCTCATGTTTATGTTTTTTTACATAAACAAATTTATAGAAAATAAGTTTATCATAGAGCGTCGGTGGCTCAGTGGTGTGGACTGTCGCCTTCCTACCGGGAGGGCTGAGGTTCAAATCCCGACACGTACCAATGTATTTTCGAATTTTCGAAAATAGATGTACGTTATCTGACGCTCTACGGTGAAGGAAAACGTCGTGAGGAAACCTTCATGCACGCCTGCGAAGAAATTCGTAGGTTGTGTGTGAAGTCGTCCAATCCGCACTGGGCCCGCGTGGACGACTTAGGCCTAATCACCCTATACGGGTAGGCTAGGTGGGGACGTATAATGAGCTGATGATGAAGTTTATCATATATTTACATGAATAATGTGTTCAATTTACAATGATCAGTTTTTCAGAAGGCTATTTGTATTATAGTGTGTGAATCCTAGGCACATAATGATCTTGATAAATGTATGATCTGATAAATTTAAGTCGAATGTACGTATTTAATTTTTTAGCTACGTGTACATACATATTCATAAAAATAAAAACACTCAAAGAAGTAATAAACTCCTTATAATAAATACGTTGACAATGTATTATTTTGTTAATTTTTTTCTTGTTGCAATTATTCCTGCATAACACTCGTATCTTGCTTGTATCAATATTAACCGATGCACGACGAAACAAAGAAATAAATAGCAATACATCCAAATACGACAAGCACTTTGTAATAGTTACACAAACAGCTTGCTAACGTCCACATTTATAAGTACATAAATCATCGCTCTATTCGTTACTAGATCCGCGGTACATATCCTAGATTTACAATTGCCTGTCGTGTTTCTGGAGGCAGTCGTCACTGTTGAATATTTGTAAGCAAAGTAAATCAATAGCCAAGTAATATTTGTATAATCTCTTCCATGCTTTTTCCGTACCATTACTTTGTGAATATTTTCACGGATTTTCAGTGTAATATCCTAAACATTCAGATTTACGATGTCACGTGATAATTTATCTGTGAAAAATATTTACTACTTTTGTAGACATTTTCAAATTCAAATTTAATTTAATTTTAGGCAGTGGTTTCGATGGTACATATACAGGATAACCTCTAGAATTATATATAGTACTAAATCTTTGTTTACATAGGTGCTAGCGGACTATATAGCGTCTCGAGGGTTGGCTTCAAGAGGTCTACGTGACGAGATCCTGGTGCAACTGTGCAACCAGGCCAGTGGGGGGATCCTTCGCCGAGGGTGTGGCAACTGATGGCACACTGTCTTCAAGTGTTCCAGCCGGGGCCACCGCTTCACAAGTGAGTTTACATTATATACGCATTTCTACTGTTTAAATCTTAGTTTTCTACTTGTGCGCGCAATAAAGAATTTTATCTGTCTGAAGTCAAATTCATGTAGTGAGTACATGATTGCATTTTGGTGTCAAATAGCCTATTTTTTTATGTAATATAAAGATGCAGATATTGTTTAGCAATCTATAAGATTAACTTTGTCTGCATCCACGAGGTTCATATCCCGTCACGTAACAATGTATTTTCGAACTTTCAAAATTGTATGTATTTTATTCGACGCTATACCGTGAAAGAAATATTGTTAGAAAACCGGCGCACGTCAGTGAATAGATTCAAAGGCTGTACGTAAATTCGGGTAATCCTCACTGGACGGGGCTCATACACTTAGTTACGGGTAGGCTCGTACCCCTAAGTAGTGATGTTAATGATTATTCATTAATGATTTGCACCATAAAACTTCACACAGGTACTTAGTGCGGTTTCATATCGGAACGTGCGCCTTGCATCCCAGCGAGCGTTACTATGAGGCTGGTCTGTGGACCGGGGCCGCTGCCGCGCGAGTTTCGGCTGTACCACGGCGATGTCCGCCCACGCTATTGGAAGGACGCGCTGCTAGCCTGACACCCGGCCTGCATTGCCATGCGGTTGTATGACGGTAAGTACTACTTACCGAAGCTAAATGAACGGTCAGAGCGTCTACATACTGCTAAGTACCATCAGCCCAGGACTCTATGATGGTGAGTGGGCGTACTCTGCGAGACTGCGCGCTAGTACTTCCACACCCCCGTCCGCATTGTATGACCGAGATAGAGCTCTAATTAAAATTTTATTAGTACTACTACCTCACGAAAAATCAATAAGTAGTTCATCCCTCTACTTCACACGCTTATAGAAACAAACGCAGGACTGTGAGTAATGATATGTAGCCAATAGAGATATTGTTTTTATCCGTAGATCAACATTGAAACGGCGCCTACGCGAACTACTATGTTTGTTGTTTTTTAAATAATGGTTGAATAGTACTCGTTTAGTACAATTCACCTGATGGGTATATCGCCATACTCACACTCCACACTCCACACTCAACTACATGACTATGATGTAGAACGCATATTAAAAGTATTCTATTGCAGATTCTGTACACCACGTGCACGTNCTGGAGATTCAAGGAGAAAAGCTTTCTGCTAACGTTGCATCTGCCGACTCTTTTGTAGACGAGTTATAAGATATATTTTTTTATTACATAGGTACTATATAATTCATTATTTATCGATATAGCTCGGTTTTTATATATCGTATTATCTAAACTACACTTGTAAAACTTAATAAAACTTTATGATAACTCCTGGTTTTATTTAATCCGGATAATCGGGATTCATAATTGCTTTTTGTAAGGCTAATTTGAATAAATGTATTTTGCTTTATACTTTGACATAGTACCTAAGCGTCCTGCCCGTACTGACGTACGCAGCTGAGACATGAACACTAACTGCAGGTTTATTTCACAAGTTTCAAGTCACCCAAAGGGTTATGATGGATGGATAGGGTCTCCCTTAGGGATGAAAATAGAAATGATGTTATTCGTAAGAAATCTAAAGTTACCAACATAGCTTACCGAATCAGCAAGTTGTAGTGGTAGTGGGCCGGTCACTTTCATCGCAGTTATATTAGAGTGGACCGCCCGAATATTGAGAGGGCTGACTCTGAATCAATCAAAATCAATTTGATAAATTTGGCTTACAATAAACCATGGACGTATAAACAATAAGTAATAATATATTTTTTATACATCAATACAATAAAGACTTGTGAACGTCAAATATTAGTGTGTAGATTATAATTATTTCTGAGTTAATTTGAAAGAAAATATTTTATGTATATGCAAGCAATTTTATTAATTAAGTCAATATTTATTGATTAGCTAAATTTATTGGCATAAAGGCCCACGCTCTGTTATCAATACATGATAGTATATTAAAACACATATTTTTCAGGGACCAAGATTTTAATGATGCAGTTGCCACATTCAAGTTGATTCTGAGATGGTGTGACGAGTCCGCAGCGGGAAACGAAACGAGACAAAAGGTAACTAGGAATTAATATTTTAATAATTATAAATATTAATGCCTAATTAAATACTAACACTAAATGGACATCCACTGAATTTCCTTGCACAAAATAATGACATTTAAAAATATTATTATTTTACGATACACCTAGCCAGAATAACTGTACTCACTTATTGAATACTCTTTTATTTAAATTTACATTTACTCATAGTGTCATGTTTATGTTTTTTTACATAAACAAATTCATAGAAAATAAGTTTGTCATATATTTTGTATTCATGTGTTCAATTTACAATGATCCGTTTTTCAGAAGGCTATTTGTATTATTGTGTGTGAATCCTAGGCACATAATGATCTTGATAAATGTATGATCTGATAAATTTAAGTCGAATGTACGTATTTAATTTTTTAGCTACGTGTACATACATATTCATAAAAAAAAACACTCAAAGAAGTAATAAACTCCTTATAATAAATACGTTGACAATGTATTATATTGTTAATTTTTTTATTGTTGCAATTATTCCTATAACACTCGTATCTTGCTTGTATCAATATTAACCGATGCACGACGAAACAAAGAAATAAATAGCAATACATCCAAATACGACAAGCACTTTGTAATAGTTACACAACAACAGCTTGCTAACGTCCACATTTATAAGTACATAAATCATTCGCTCTATTTCGTTACTAGATCCGCCGGTACAATATCCTAGATTTACAATTGCCTGTCGTGTTTTTGGAGGCAGTCGTCACTGTTGAATATTTGTAAGCAAAGTAAATCAATAGCCAAGTAATATTTGTATAATTCTTGCATGCTTTTTTCCGTACCATTACTTTGTGAATATTTTCACGGATTTTCAGTGTAATATCCTAAACATTCAGATTTACGATGTCACGTGATAATTTATCTGTGAAAAATATTTACTACTTTTGTAGACATTTTCAAATTTAATTTAATTTTAGGCAGTGGTTTCGATGGTACATATACAGGATAACCTCTAGAATTATATATAGTACTAAATCTTTGTTTACATAGGTGCTAGCGGACTATATAGCGTCTCGAGGGTTGGCTTCAAGAGGTCTACGTGACGAGATCCTGGTGCAACTGTGCAACCAGGCCAGTGGGGGGGATCCTTCGCCGAGGGTGTGGCAACTGATGGCACACTGTCTTCAAGTGTTCCAGCCGGGGCCACCGCTTCACAAGTGAGTTTTACATTTATATACGCATTTCTACTGTTTAAATCTTAGTTTTCTACTTGTGCGCGCAATAAAGAATTTTCTATCTGTCTGAAGTCAAATTCATGTAGTGAGTACATGATTGCATTTTGGTTCAGTCAAATAGCCTATTTTTTTATGTAATATAAAGATGCAGTTATTGTTTTAGCAATCTTATAAGATTAACTTTGTCTGCATCCACGAGGTTCATATCCCGTCACGTAACAATGTATTTTCGAACTTTCAAAATTGTATGTATTTTATTCGACGCTATTACCGTGAAGGAAATATTGTTAGAAAACCGGCGCACGTCAGTGAATAGATTCAAAGGCTGTACGTAAATTCGGGTAATCCGCACTGGACGGGGGCTCATACACTTAGTTACGGGTAGGCTCGTACCCCTAAGTAGTGATGTTTAATGATTATTCATTAATGATTCTGCACCATAAAACTTTCACACAGGTACTTAGTGCGTTTCATATCGGAACGTGCGCCTGCATCCCAGCGAGCGTTACTATTGAGGCTGGTCTGTGGACCCGGGGCCGCTGCCGCGCGAGTTTCGGCTGTACCACGGCGATGTCCGCCCACGCTATTGGAAGGACGCGCTGCTAGCACTGACACCCGGCCTGCATTGCCATTGCGGTTGTATGACGGTAAGTACCTACTTACCGAAGCTAAATGACGGTCAGAGCGTCTACGATACTGCTAAGTACCATCGGCCCAGCACTCTATGATGGTGAGAGGGGCTACACTGCTGGAAGACTGCGCTGCTAGTACTTCCACACCCGCCCGGTCCGCGGTTGTAAGACAATAGAGCTCTAATTAAAATTTTATTAGTACTACTACCTCACGAAAAATCAATAACGTTCACTCCCTCTACTTCACGCTTATAGAAACAAAACCGCAGACTGTGACGTAATGATATGTAGCAATAGAGATATTGTTTTTATCCGTAGATCAACATTGAAACGGCGCCTACGCCGAACTACTATGTTGTTGTTTTTTTAAATTAATGGTTGAATAGTATACTCGTTTAGTATACAATTCACCTGATGGGTATATCGCCATACTCACACTCCACACACGCCACACTCAACTACATGACTATGATGTCATACATACGAATAAGTATTCTATTGCAGATTCTGTACACCACGTGCACGTGGACTCGTGGACGACATGCGAAAAGGCCGCGGCAGCCGCGCTGTCGGCAGCGGGAGTGGCACACGCCGCGACGGGCTGGACTCTTACTATGGAACACAATGGACAGCTTACGGGTACGTACGGTTATTATTTATTTAAAGGATGGGTTCAAGCCTCCTTCTGGTTACTTACCAGATCAAGGCTTGGGAACTTTACCAGCCTGAGGTGTTTTCTATCGAACAACAGTTTTGGTAACCTGGAAAGATGCACTGAGCACTGTGACAATATATATGGGATACCCTTATATTTGCTATACAATTCCCAGTCCCAGTAAAAATAAATGCCTACAATTGTATGTTTTTCTGACAATTTATAGCCAGTCCCTCAAACACGGCATGGTATTAATTCTATCAACATAAAAATCGATTTTTTTTTTATAAATGATTAATGATTCAAATTGACAAAACTTTGCTTTCTGCCAAACTTACAACAATTTTTGTTCTTGTCACAATTATATTACCAAAACTTTATCATATAATAGAATAGGCATCTATTGTACCGTAAAAGAGTTCCTAAAAACCTGTACTTTTCAGAATGGGCCGGGTGTGAATACGCACTAGACGCCGTCGGTGAGATTGAGGCGTGGGCGGCCTTACCCAGTTCTAGAGCCGAACCTTTGAGGTCCAGCGCTCGCCTGGCGCCAGCTCCTCCACCTAGGGCCCCTGCTAACGAAGACCGCTCTGTACGTCCGCAGGTAAATATGCTCTATTACCTAGATGTGTAGGGCTTGTTTTGATTAACACGTAAATGCCTGTCAATTAACGTTTTCTTACAGTTATCGCCTGAAAAAGTAAGAACAATGTTTTGTCTTCGGCCACTCCCGCTTGTGACTCGACTCTGCTAATGAAGACCGCTCCGTACGCCCACAAATAAATGTGTTATATTACCTATATGCTAGTTTTGATTAACACGTTCCCTACCAGTAAATGAAAAGAAATATTATTAGAACTTTTGTTAGGTCTCGTTTGCTGTCATCGAAAGTATTAAGTGAAGTAAATAATACACTGATTCAACCGTATTGAGTATTGATTCAGGCGGTATGTAAGACAAACTTGATGGGGTTTACACGCTACTTATTACACTGATACACTGTTGAAATTATCGTCCTGAATCAGCATTAGAATCAAACATAACATTAATGATATAGTGATAGCGTAAATTTTACAACACATTTCGTATTGTTTCAGGTCCCACCGCCGGAACCACCGAAATCAAGGTCGCCAAGCATCCAACGCCACTTACAGGAGTCGATAGATGAAGGCATCTCCGAATACAATTGGAAGATTGAACGCGAGGAATCGCACACTTTGACGAAACACAACGAATATTCTAGGAAAATATCGCACGACATCTTGTCTAGAGAGTCGGCGCTAAACGAACGTTACTTCGAACAGACTAATGATAAAGTTAGAAGTAGATCGTTGGATAATTTGTTGGGCGATGCCCCAGCACCTCCGCCTACGAAGCTAACAGACCTTGGATTATCGCAGTCGCGTCTCAATGATCGCTATCACTCGGTGGAGAGGTTAGGCGGTGCTCCTAGCGTGGTTAGTAGTAAAGGAGCAATGGAGAGCGAATACGGTACGGGATCGCGTGTAGTGCCGTCCCGTTATATCAAATCGCAATATGCAGGGAAACGTGCACCCGCCGGCTCCCAGTCCAGTCGTGCTTATATTGAGAAGAGCTCGGAATTTGGTGGAGTAAGGTACGTTGAAGTGTATACTAATGTAACTCAATAAGTTTGTCTATTGATCATTCATAAATGTATGACAATAAAATCTATTTTTTAAAGCTTTTAAAATTTCCATAACCTAAGTTCGCTAATATGTTATGTTGTAATTTTATTATTTGCTGTTTAATTGAAATGTTTGAGGTTGTAATGATGACGATATGAATGCTACCAATAGCATAATAGTCCAAACTATTGGTCTATCCTTGAATATAGACTAATAGTCCAATACAAAGCGCACCACAAATGTAATACCAAAATCAATATTAATTTTTATTTTTGTTTACCGCAGATCATCAGCGATGTCCGACACGTCTGAAGCGCCAAGTCTGGCATCACACGTACGGCGAGTGCGCGTGCCCAGCCAAGCCTCTGACGTAGACCAGTTCCTGGACGACCTGTTCTCGCCAGTTCTTGATCCTAACATCGACGAACTATCAGACGCACGATCTCTAGCCGCTAGCATAAAAGGCGGCCGCACATACGCTAGCTTTATCGACGAAATACTCGCCTGCGATTACGATGAGCAAATCGACACGTTGAACGGCACGGATTTACAAAATCTCATCAAAGGTGGCGGCAAAGAAGATAAGGAAAAGACTAGCAGAAAACAATCGAGTGTTGATTCGGTGGATGACTACATAACGAATTTGTTCGACCCAATCTTCATGAATGATAGCCTGAAAAGACTTACAGATGGAGAAGGCCTTTCAGAAGCTATAAAGGGAGGTGGTGCCACTCCCAGAGCAGCTTCGGCTAACACTTCAGCTTTAAGCTTTAGTGCCTTATCCATGCCGTCTATGCCAGCGACTCCGGAGGCATTGGCTGCAGCGATGGGTCTTCACTTCCCACCATCGGGCACAGTGGACATGAATGCCTATCACCAGAACTTACAAAGAGCCTTTTTGCAGAGTGCCATGGCTCAAAATCTGCAGATTCAACAGCAACTACTGGCTCAGAACCAAGCGTTACAGACACTCCTGGCCGGCCAAGTTGTAGAGCCGTCAGAATCTGAACCCACATCACCGGTTCGTTCTTCCACTGTTGTACATGCACAAGTACATTCACCTCCCAGGAATTCGTCCAAAACTCGTAGGGAATCGAATGAAAGCTCATCGACTGGAGCTCCTCCCCCGCCACCTCCACCGATGCCCCCGCCGTTACACGCCACAGACCCATCAGAAGTTCGCGGCTTCATGGACCCATATGGACGAGCAAAAACAGTCCGTATCGGCAAATGGAGATGGCCCCCGCCGAAAGATGCTACCGGACAAGATATCAACCAGGACTTCACTAAATTCAAACTGCGACAAATACAACGACGGCACACACCTCAAGCTCAACTAACGGTGTTGACCACGAACCACCGAGAGGGCGCTCTAGGTCGGAGGCATCGCCGAGTATCGAATGGGAAGAGTTTGAAGTGGACGGACCGGTCTCACCGAGTAGAGAGCCTCCTAGTCAAAGAACGGCTCGAAGAAGCTTTGAGATCGGCGCGCAAAGACCTTCACCAGGTAGTGTAGGTAAATTAAAACTTAGCTCAGAAATGAGACAGCGACTGGAACGTGTCACAGCGAACCATTCGGTCCGTAGTTCATCCTCGGCTGCGGAGACACCTAGAACAGTCAATAAATTGGAAGATACTAGGAAGTTAATGTTGGAACGCCAACTTGGTGGTGTTATGAGATGGGACGCCCCACCGCCCCCACTCCCGCCTGCGCCCCCGGGGCCGGCGCCGCCACCACCCAAATCGCCACCAACTCCACCAGACAATCCAGCTCCTCCTCCGCCGATACCGGACAGTTCTTCGACGTTCGCTCAGCTCCGCAGGGACAGAGACACTTTCGGCGTCCACCAGAATAGAGATGCGATGACAGACACGCATTCCTCGCTAACTGGAATTCCAGGAGAAGAGATGACTCGGAACCTCCCCGAGACGACTTGGCAACACGGTTCCTGACATCGGACCGGCGTGATCGCAGGATCCGAGATGATTGGGGCGACGAATCGGACATAAGAAGTTACAATGACGACAGGGAGCGTCAGCACAGTCGCGATGAGTGGGACTCCGAGTCAGGTTTGGACGGCCCTCGCCATGATCGGGACAATTTCTCTGGCAGAGACGCATCCGAAATTTATGAGATACACCCGGCACGAGCGGAAAGGAGAAAAGAAGAGAATGGTATCGATGATGCGTACGACCGCAAACGATCGCCATTTTATGATGAATTCGAACGATTTGATGGTAGAAAGAATTCCCGGGATATGCTCGTTGGGAGAGCACGCGATAGTCCTAGGTCTGACATCATCTTTCCGCCGGACAGTAATGATATATCGAAGAAAACCGAGCGAGCGACGTTCAAAACGCATATGGCACAGAAAGAGAGGGATAGAAAGATTGAGGCTGAGAGAAGGCATTCAGTATCGACACATGTCACTGATAAAACAGAACACATTGAACGTGAGTAAAGTGCTTTTAATTTTTTGTAAAATAGGGAAAAAAATAATTAAATGTAGCGTAAACTATGTAGTCACCATTTTGTCGAGATTTTTTTAAAGTCAAAGTTTGCAGAGAAAACTTTTTTAATAAATAATTTAAAAATGTCTTTCTCTTCTTAGCGCTTGTGCATCAACTGAAAGATGATCAACTTGAATTGTTTGTGGTTAGGTGACGCACCCGCACCGCCAGTACTACTGCCTTCAGACCGCGCGTACCTCACGTACAGCCGCGTGCCGTGGAAACTGCGCGTGCGCAAGGAACTGTTCACGCCTCTCGAGACTTACAACGAGCCCGCCATACTCGACCTACTTTACGCTCAGGTAATAAATTGTAATACACGACACTTATCTATTTACATCATATTATCTTAAAATCACCATTACAAACTTTCCAGTTTGGAAAATTTATTTTCAAATACTAATTTAATTTACTCATTCAGGGTGATCAAGGAAGTCATTGCAACTTTTTCGTAGAGATATCTTTATCGACTATATAAAAATTAAAAACAATATGTTTATAATATAATAATCGATAATACTAATCTATGTATAATAAAAAATATAATGAAGAGCAAAGGTTTGATTGTTTGTTAATATTTAATGTTTTTACTATATCAATTGAAAAGCTACACTTTTTTTTAATAGCTATATTTACTAAAACTCCCATCTGCGCATCTGTTCTAAAATAAATTTGTTGTTTAATACCACGTTATGTGACATGCTAAACATTATACATTTGTCCATATTCAGATAGTCTACGACTTAAACTCGACCGCGGCGTCGCTAAGGATCAGTGCAAGCGAGAGGCGAGCTGGTGTCACCCTACTCCGGTCCCAAGGTTTCATCGCCTGCGCGAGCACAATTCAAGCGGCAGGTCGTCGAAATGGCTCGCGGCTGGCCGTTCTACTTCGCCCGTCTGTTCAGCGCTAGGGTGCCGCCAGGGGAAAACGCCGTGCTCGCTGTCTCACACAATGCTGTCACTATTGGAGTCAAAGGTAAATAATTATCTACTGACATTCACACAGTCGCAGAGCGTCGGTGGCTCAATGGTGTGGACTGTCGCCTTCCTACCGGGAGGGCTGAGGTTCAAATCCCGCCACGTACCAATGTGTTTTCGAATTTTCGAAAATATATATACGTTATCTGACGCTCTTACGGTGAAGGAAAACATCGTGAGGAAACCTGCGCACTCCTGCGAAGAGATTTGAAGGTTATGCGTAAAGTCGGCCAATGCGCACTGGGCCCGCGTGGACGACTAAGGCCTATGAACCCTATACGGTTAGGCTCATACCCCTCGGTAAGGACGTCTAGTGAGCTAATGATGATGAATATACAATTTTGTAAAAAATTAATGACCTCGCCATGAAATAGATTTCTTTTTTTACATAACAGCTCTGTTAAACTCTTAATTCGATTTAGGCTTCAACCTAGCTCTAGGTTAAAGCCTAAATCGAATTAAGAGTTTTTGATTTATTATGGGGTCTAAACCGCCTATAAAGTAACTATTGTTATGTCCAGGTCCATCAGGGCTGGTCAGCCGTCGTACATTACCGCTGAACGGGCTCCGAGCGACTGCCCCAGCGCCACACTCGCTCCAGCTGACTCCGCCACGAGATTCCCCACTTACATTGCACGTGCCCCTCGCTCACCACGCTCACTCGCTCATCGCAGAGTTCGTTATACAGGCTTCGCAGGTAACTAAAGCTTTTTATATCTACCAGCATATTTAGTACGGAATCACAGTATAGTTCCTAACTTCTGACGTGAATATGCTGTCGTAATATACATTACTTACACTGCCTTAATCCTCAACATAGAAACAGAAAGATGTAGATGGGAGTAATATGTTTTTACGAAGGTTGAATAGGACCGTAGAACGCTAACCTGATGGTAAGTGATACGCCTGACCATGACAGAGGTTTTGAAGATGAACATTGATAGTCATTATTCTCTATCAATGCCGCATTGCGCCCGTCACCCGATAACACATGTTAGACAGAGCATATGCCTTTCCGCAGAGCACGGGAATGTTGGGTCACTTTACCCACCACGCGGTGGGATTGGTGTATTACGATTATTCTAAGCAGATTAATATAGCTTCCAGAACATGCTTTTTGATGAGATGGGCTGAATGGATAAGCCAAGATAAATAAGAATAGAGGACACCTATATTGGATAGAGAAAGAAGTCTTGAATCCCAGCCTGCCCATAACACACAGACAATATACCACTGAGGCATTCATTAATTATTTATAGACGACGTTTAAAGTAGTTCGAAATTTGTTGAATTTCTTCCAAAAAAGCTATTTTATAATATCATTTGGAAAATTATGTGATCTCGTTTCTACAAGTAGAAATCCAACGAGTGCCGCCATCTTAAAGGTAAGTGATAGTTTACCGACTTCAAAAAAGGAGTTCTCAGTTTGACCTGTAGTAGTATGTATGTTTGTCCGCATTATCGCGTTTGGCTGAAGCAATTTCGAGCGCGTTTTCGGTAAGTATTTCTTACATTCAGGAGAAGTTTAGTGTTTTTAATTTTATTATATTATTATAAGTCAGTTTAATATGATACTCTAAAATATTTATTGTATACTGTAATATTTAGGAATCCTACTAAAGTAATTGAAACTTAGTGTGTAATGATACATGTTGGTAATAAGCATTTAAATAGTCAAAATACACGCAAACTAAATTAAACATGCTTTGTCTTAAGTACTTAGGCACTTCTATCTTATAAAAAAAAAAAATTTCTTCATATTCAAAGTACAAATAAAGTAACTGTCCCTAGAGCGCATTTAATATTTTTGTAATTTTCTAATATCAAAAATATTTTATACATTAATTATAATATATGAAAAAGTGAGCGTCGGTGGCTCAGTGGTGTGGACTGTCGCCTTCCTACCGGGAGGGCTGAGGTTCAAATCCCGACACGTACCAATGTATTTTCGAATTTTCGAAAATATATGTACGTTATCCGACGCTCTTACGGTGAAGGAAAACATCGTGAGGAAACCTTCATGCACGCCTGCGAAGAGATTCGAAGGTTGTGTGTGAAGTCGTCCAATCCGCACTGGGCCCGCGTGGACGACTAAGGCCTAATCACCCTATACGGGTAGGCTCGTGCCCCTCGGTGGGGACGTTTAATGAGCTGATGATGATGATATGAAAAAGAAAACATTATTAAAAGTAACTCGTGTTAACTTAAGACGTCTGTACCACTGTGACTTCAAAAATATCGAATTATCGAACCCCCACCCTTCCCACGTTCTACTTAAGTTAATACTAGTAAACCATATAATGTATTCGCACAGGTGCACCTTTCAATTACATGTTATCGTTCGACTCATATGTGAAAGTGGACGAGAAATGGGTCGCATTGTCTTATAATTTATTGATACGCCCACTCATTGTGTATTTCTGCGGCTTGCACTTTTTAGCAAAGAATGGCTCCGTATCCGAAACTGGTCCAAAATTTATATATATCAGTAAACGTTAGTAAATCCGTTTTATACTCCAAAGTCTAAATGAAATCTGGTTTTATTTATACTTATAAGTTATAACGTAATACAAAAGAAAAAAAATATGTTGGTACTTAATTTATTATTTTGACAAAGGGCGTCATGCTGCGGTAGAAAAATGAACAAAATTTATGCAATTTTCAAAAATAGTAAGTACAGATTTGAAAGTCATGAGCAATTTTATTTCGTCTTTGACCGAATGTTTTGTAGACCAACAGGAAAAGTCCATGCGATTGTATTTTTAATTGTGTTTTAACTCTAACAAAGACGCTAAAAATATAGTTTCAACCTGCAATACCTTAATAATCGATCGTACATCTTTCGATGAATTATTACGTAACGTAACGCGGATGAAATCACAACCTAAACGAATACAAATTGAACATATTAAAGTTATTACGTATAACTCCATAACTAGGCTCATGTTAAATCAAAAGTTGACATTTTAGCAAAACAGAGAATCGGTACAAAAACAACCAATTTCCGACTTCCGAGCGGGTTACCCAATGGCGTATGTCTTGTTATGCAACGCGGTCGCATCATGAGGTCGCCCGTTGAATTCATGATTAGTTTCACGCGATGACTGTACGGATTTTCAAAAGCAATGTGTCTTTGTAATTATATTTTAACGACTTAAATTTTTGCTTTGAGTCTGATACTCGGAACGTGGTCGTTTAAAAGCTCAATTAGGCGAAGAATAAATATCAATGTAGGTAGATTTTATGAATTAAGCTACCAAAATATTTTGTTTTCGGTATGCAACATCCATTCTAGTCTAGTTTAAAGATAGCACTGAAATCGCAGAAACATCGTATGTTTGGTAGGTCACCAACCTAAACTTTTATTTATTTGTTTTCTAAATATATAATTTTTATTGTACTACGGTTGTTTTTTTTTTGTTCATAAGTATTTTTTTTGAACTGTTAAGATTATAATTATTCAACATTTAACCCATTGAACGCCAGGAAAGAAGACACAATAAAAAATCTATTGTTTCTGACGCCTTTAGGTGTCATTGGCGTTCAAAGGGTTAATACGTCACAAGTAGATTCATATTTATTGTAGTTAGCAGCTCCACCAAATCTTCAAAAAGAAAATTATCGCGATTTTGATTATAATCAATACATAATAAAATTGATTACATAATTATATATCAAATGTTATGAAGTGATTTAACAATATTTCCACTAATTAAAATGTAGAGCTTTAGAAAATTTCAACTACCTAGTTGTTAAATAAACTTAGTGATATTACCAATGAAAGCATAACAGCTCAAGTTTAATGTATTACATAGTTGTAACTACTAATGAACAGTAATTCAACGATGCGAGTTCATAACCGTGAAGACGCTATACTCGTACGTACAGTAGCAAGCCTTATTGGAGATACTTTTGAAATATGATGACCAAAGTCATGTAATGTAATTGAGCTTGTCAAAACATGATAGGTATATGTTGTTAGTTACAATACCTGGTACATGCAGTATTTTTTTAGTTATACTTGATTGTTTACCAATGCTTTACTGTATTCAACAATATTTTTTTTATGTGGGCTCTGCATGACTTTATCATGGATCATCATCATCATCAGCTCATTAAACGTCCCCACCGAGGGGCACAAGCCTTCCCGTATAGGGTGTAGAGGCCTTAGTCGTCCACGGGCCAGTTCGGATTGGCCGACTTCACGCACAACCTTTGAATCTCTTGGCAGGCGTGCGCAGGTTTCCTCACGATGTTTTGCTTCGCCGTAGGAGCGTATGATAATGTACATATATTTTTCGAAAATTTGAAAACACATTGGTACGTGGCGGGATTTGAACCTCAGCCCTCCCGGTAGGAGGCAACAGTCCACACCATTGAGCCACCGATGCTCGTAACTTCAAATAAGTTACAAATAATATCACAAACGCATTCTTTAGTTTCTTCAGTGAAAAGATGTGTCAGGAACATATGAATTACAAATACAAATAGCTGTGATTATGAAGGTCATTTTACGAAAATGCTTAGCATACGTTTTGCTCAAATATCACTCGCAAAATCATGAAATGTTAAGCTTTAATTGAACGTTAAAGCATAATTGTTTTTTATCTGCGAAAAAAAAACCTGTCTACTAAGATTGCATTTTTGGTGTTTTCGATATCTCAAAAAAGGAACTCGTTTCAAATTTATTGATATTACTTATCGTGTAAGTTCGTACTGTAAGTTTATTGAGAGATATTGTCAATTTTTATTATATTCTGTTAAATTAATAATACGAAAATAAAAATTCGAGCTTAAAAATGTAGGTACTTCCTTATTCTACTTGTGCTCAAAAAAGTTAAGATTAAGTTTTTTGTAATAATTAATAACTCTAAATAAACATTCACCAAATAACAATATACATGTGAATTCAAAATTAACATAAATATGAGATCAGCTTAGACCTGAACCAGTTTATTATAATTTTATGAAAAAACTTACCCGGTAAGATACTGGCTTATTATAAATTATTATATACCTGTGATCCCAAAAAGCGCGAGTTGCTACTTGTGACGTATTTTATGACAGATGTTATGACAAAAAATATTTCTTGTCGGTAACATCGGAAGTCCCTAAGCAATAATAGGGTGTTCGCTCCCCGTTACCGCCATAAGGCAGCCCGTTACGCTGACCGCGCACCTGACGCGCGCGTTCCGCTACGCGCATACGAGCTTTGTTAGTTTTTTAAAATGTCTATGGTCTACTACACACTTCCTGGACTGTCCGAATCAGAGGTCGTTAGCCGCCTTTAATCTTAGAGGTCGTTTGTACCCTTATTTGGGACCCCTCTTAAGACCCTTCGCTTTAAATTGTTTTTTTCCTCTTGGGAAATTTTACTACATTTGACACGCTCGATGCCACAGTGACCCCTTTGATGAGAGAAATATTTTAAGGACATTACCTAGCGACTTCACTTCAGGTGTTAGTGGCTGTCTGTAAATTAAGGGCTACAAGTATGTATAACGTAATACTAGAATCTTAGGTAAATGTTATAGCGAAGTTAGTTGTAGCTTTCATGATTTTTTTTTGCAAAATATTATTATTACATGTCGCCATTTTGAATCAAACTGAGGAAGTATAGGTATTTAAGTAACTTGTACAAAGTAAAGGTACTAGACGTAACATATATATTTTTTAATTTACATTACATTGGGTTTTCTTGGAAAAACATACAAATTATATATAGAAAACGCAAAGAAAACAAATAGTTGACTTGAGCCTAGATTGAACTGAAATGGTATAGATACTAGACTTACTTCTCCCCTATTACACTAAATTGGTCCACCAAGTATCCAGTGTAAACCCTTCGTGAAAGACTTGGTACATAAAATATCCGAATAGTATAGTAATAGTGCACACACACCGCAAGATCGCATTAACTCCTCTTGGAGAAAGGAAGCGCATGCGCAGTGAGCGGCCGGCACCCGCCATGCGTAGAAAAGCGGATGTAAATGAGCTAAGATTTCCTATGACCAGTGTACTGTGTTATATAATGCGGTCATAGGAAAACTGAAAGTAAACTCACCCTTTGTTCCTACTTGGGCTAAGAGAAAAGATTTTATGATGTATTAACTCTGACGTATTTTGAAATTTTATCTTTAATCTCTAGATTGTTCAAAATACATCCTTTTGGAAGTGGCCATAAGAATATCCATAAAGTATTTTCAAAGGATATGACATGAAATTAATCCATCATCTGGTATCTTGTAATGAAAATACCAGACGACTATTTAAATAATTTTAAATAAGTAGGCTTACGAAACCTATTTTGATTTCTTAAAAACATCATTATTAATGCGGAGCGTATGTGTATTTAATGAAACTAAAAAAACAACTTTAAGCTTAACACTGTATATCGTGAAGCCAAACACATGTATTCTATAGTTTATCGCCCACCGATGGTCGGACGAGTGAAGCTTTGTCTCGATTGACAAAAACAGGATCAATTCAAGATAAATAGAATCCATCAACATGGAGGATAAATCGTGCAAGCGTGCTGTTTACCATAACAAGCGACCTCAACCCATGACAGCGACAGTGAGCGCAGTCCGTGTCCAGCCGCGGCAGCGCGCGCACCATGCAGCGCCCGCGCCTCTCGCTCGCGATGCGCGACAACTGGCGACACCTACAACGCCTGTACGGCCTCGAGCTAGACAGCGACGACTACGAGCCACCACGACGCGCCCCCAGCCTAGACTCCCTCATCAACTCATCAGAAGCCGCGTCCAGTGCAGACGCGTCAGCACCAGAGGACTCCGATTCGGGGGCGGACACGCGCGCCGACCCAGATCCACCCCGCCGCAAAGCCTACAGTAATCAGGACCGCAAAAAATGCCCGCAAAGTTACTCGTCGTCGTCTAGTGGACATATGGAGACGATACACGAGGAGACAATGGAACCTAAAGTGTCTGTGAAAGAGATCCTGGCTAGGTTCGAGAATCTGACCGAGAAGGTTGACACGGGACCGCAGGTAAACAGTAATTCAATGTTTAGCACGGTTTTTCAAGCAATTTGTCGTTAGGTCGTTTACCATGTTAAGACAACTACGATTGCCCGAAAAGGTCTTATTACCTATAGGGAATGCGAATGCAATGTTTAATACTCACTTTATCTAAGAATGGACTAATCTAAATTGTTGACATTACGCGTTTTAAGGAACGTAGTCCATTTTTGGCTAACTGACTTGAAAGGATTATGATATATAAAGTATAAATAATAAAGGAGCTTTAGCATAACAACTAGCTTTAAAATGTATCTCTATATTTAAGAAGTTTCAACAATAAAGCCGACAACATATTTTCATGTTAACGTCGAAATACCGAATCGTTTAATCATCGGTTTCGAAAGTGAGCGATATTTATTGATGAACATTTCATAACTGTGACAGATTCGCAAATTCGATGTTTTACCGATTGCTGTCGGACCTTATTCCATGTTATGTCAACATGCAGTGCTGCAGTTGCTATGAATGATAATTGCGTACCAATTATTATACTTTTTACTAGCGTGTGTACACTTTCCAATTCGTCCCGAACGATGATCTCGAGGCTGCATTGATCTATTCATGAGCTCGCCATAATTGGTAAAAAAACTCATGCGTTTTGCATAGTTTTTATAATCACCTAGTTAAAAGGTTGAATGTTTTAAATTATCGTATTCCTCTTAGAATGACATAGTTTTTCTCTGTACCTATTCGTCTTTGACTGGCCTCATGCCTAAAATTCATTTGTTTATTTTAGGTAGTCTCACAGCTAAATAAAAATATATACTATGCTTCATGTCTTCATCTATGGCTATTCCCACCGCTTCCGGGTAACATTATTTTGCTTGTTCGTTACAGTATGTGAAGATTGCTTAATCATAGTAATTAAAGGTCTTGTCTGAGTGGTTGCCTAAAAGTTATGAAAAGTCACTTTAGTGATGTCAAAACTTCGCAGTAACATTTGCGATAGCGCAACCGAAGTAATTAAAGTATATACTATGCCTCTCCTCTATGTATGATTGCTAGTAAGCAGCGCAGTTAGAATTAATTGGATATTATGAACATATTCTGTAAAATTCTATCTTCGTTCTTAACTGCTATATCTTAACGTTATAGATATAGAGACCTGTTAGTATTACTTCAATAAATATTTTTCAAAAGTAAAAATAAAGGTCATAACTAATTGCTATGAATTAATAATGGGTTCATGGTGTGGACTGTTTCCTTCCTACCGGGAGGGTGCAGGTGCAAATCCCGCCACGTACCAATGTGATTTTGAATTTTCGAAATTATATATACGTTATCCGTTGCTCTCACGGTGAAGGAAAACATCGCGAGGAAACCTGCGCACGCCTGCTAAGAATTCAAAGGTTGTGCGTGACATATTTAATGAGCTTATGATTTATTTTATTTATTTATTTTCGGAAGACTAACAGCATAAATATTTAATAAAGTACTTAAGTTTAATACAATGCTAATAATAAGTCTCCACCTATAAAGAATTGATGATGAATGATATATGACATATCACTCATATCAGTCAGCAAATTGTTCTAAAAAAAATGACGAAAACCTATTTGTTTAGATATTATTCGCGCCGCTTTTAACGACCGGCCGGCTTTATTAATTTGCTTTTAAAATAAAAATATACTCACTAAGACCAGAAGAACAATCAAACTTATCATCATCATCAGCTCATTTAACGTCCCCACCGAGGGGCACAAGCCTACCCGCACGCGGGTGTATAGGCCTTAGTCGCCCACGCGGGCCCAGGGCGGGTTTGACGACTTCACGCACAACCTTTGAACCTCTTCGCAGGCGTGAGCGGGTTTCCTCACGATGTTTTCTTTCACCGTAAGAGCATCGGATAACGTACATATATTTACGAAAATTCGAAAACACATTGATACGTAGCGGGATTTGAACCTCAGCCCTCCCGGTAGGAGGGCAATAGTTCACACCATTGAACCACCGACGCTCTTACGGTGAAGGAACGCTCGACAATCAAACTACTTATCAATAAAACATGCATTAAGCTTCAGATAGATATCCAAGTTTCTATCCGCCCCTGTACCACATTACCGCTTGCAATTAATTGCTTTTCTCTTCGTAACAGTTAATTTTCATCACACTTTCTGCTGAGTTTGAGCTGTGACACACTTTCGTACCTTCATTACAATATTAAGATAAACTAATTAATTATGATGCCAACTGAGAAGGTCTCTCATTTGTGCGTTATTTTTTACGAGCAGTTGTAGCAGTCTAAATTTTATTTTGTCATATTATTGTACAGGGTTCAAAGAAGCGTAGAACCACAGATAATATAATATATTCTATAGTAAAAAGCAGCATGATCTATTGCAGATTATTTTATGCATTTCATTATAAATTAAATCGATTTATTCATTGTGAAGTGTCGATTCGTAAAAAGAAAGTTTATGACGATTATAAACAGCAAACAATTAAACAATTGTGATTTTACAAGTCGTCAGCAAAAATGCCAATATCTTTTAGTATGTATTTAGATCTTTTGGACTGTTGAAACATTTTTATGGCATTAATTTCTCGTTTCCCTAAAATATCAGTTCACTGTTAAACCTTCCGATGTCATTCGGAACATACAGCTACAATGTTTCGGTTAATTTTAGAAGAAAACACACCAATGTAGTACAGAATGTATGATCTCACTTTACAATGATAAATCGCAATTCACAATAGCACTCTCAAATTATTATATAATCATTCCG
>PQWD01010548.1:0-34033 GCA_019425675.1 Leucinodes orbonalis
ACTCATTTTGTAGTTTATGAGAGACTGATGCCTGTGATATGTATTTAAAATACTTTTATTGAAGTGTGACCTATTTATTGACACCTTCAATTCCAATGTAGGAGATTCCATTAATTTTTGTTACCTTACATTTGTATGCATAAGTTAAAATAATAATATAATAATGTAAAACAAGCAATTAAAAATTATAACTCAAAACCAAAATTTGGCAGATAACTTTTAGTCGCAAAAATCATTTTAGTCATACAACAGACCAGTGAAAAGTACCTACATCCGAAAATATGCAGCCTCACCTGACAGTATATGAGATCTCGTAATTCTTGCAGCTCATACGACAGATGCCTCACGCGGCCGTCTCGACAGATGCACTTCAGTGTCTTCTCGCCCACGTGCACCACTAATGACGTTCGGCATACGTCGTATCTAACAATCAAGAGAAACATTGATTATTGTCGACTAGTGGGAACGTAACCTATGAATTCATAACTGGCGCTTTATTAGGTCATAAACGTTTTAACTGTACGTATTCAACTCTAACTTCATCATCTAAATATATTTTTTAAATATTATGTAAGACAATCTATAATTATTTTTTTTCAATTTTTTTTGAGTGGTCAAATAAAAAAAAATCAATACTACTTTATATTTACCATAGACAAATAATAAATTATAATAAAAAATTAATATCCAAATAGCCCCAAGTTAAGTGTGAAACCTGTATTATGGGTACTTAACGATGGATAAATATATATTATTATATACATTTTTATTTGTAAATAAATATTATACATAGAAAACATACAGACATGTTCATGCACACAAATGTTTGTACAGCCCGGGGATCGAACCCGGAACCCTTGGTGTAGCAGCCGACGTCTCGATCATTACACCAGATGGTCGTCGACAAATCTATAATACATTGTTTTTTATAATATTAAGATAACATAGTACTGATAAATCCAATATGAGCACCTACTTGAGCAATGTTAAATACACAGTATTCAGTACATTGTAATATCAATTTGAAATTATAAAGTATATAACAAACTTACCCATAGGCCATTATGTTGATTTTGACACAGGACTGTGTTGGACTATTCAGAGCATTCCAATGTGACACTATGAGGGGATCCTTTACCTATTGAACAAATAGTAAATATTTCTCTCACTGATTGTCTAGCCTAAATATAGTTGCATTTTAAACTTGTCTTATACAAAATATACAATCTATCATCATCATCATCATCATCAGCTCATTAAACGTCCCCACCGAGGGGCACGAGCCTACCCGTATAGGGTGATTAGGCCTTAGTCGTCCGCGGGCCCAGTGCGGATTGGACGACTTCACACACAACCTTCGAATCTCTTCGCAGGCGTGCATGAAGGTTTCCTCACGATGTTTTCCTTCACCGTAAGAACGTCGGATAACGTACATATATTTTCGAAAATTCGAAAACACATTGGTACGTGTTGGGATTTGAACCTCAGCCCTCCTGGTAGGAAGGCGACAGTCCACACCACTGAGCCACCGACGCTCTACAATATACAATACAATCTATGACATATATTTTTGTAAATAAGTTAGTTGAGTTTAAAAGATTGTTAAATGAGTGAGGGTTATACCTATCAGTTGATATTATTGGTGTTGTCTTAATTTATGAGTTTTATATAATTTCTAAGCGACACTCTGTACTATTTAATTAGTGAAAACCACAGATTTCCCAATACAGGAGATGGGGCAAGCCGCGTTTAAAGTGCGACAAATGTAAGCTCAGTTTACGCTCTGTGAGACGAGTCAAGACGCACGAATATTAGAAGAAATTACCGTTTTTTTCCAAAATGCCATCCTGTGCAATTGTAACATGCCATCATCGCAATGAATCAGTAAATTTACCAAGAAATATAATAACTTTTCACAGGTAAGAACCGAAAAGGAATTGCGACACTGGGACTGCCTATAAACTTGGCGGCTCGTCCAGTCTAATGTATATTCTGATGTCTGTGGTGAAAACTGTTTTGGCTACTGTTTATGTTAACTGTTTCGTTTAAATGTGCTATAAAATGCTGTTGGTTTTCCAAACAAATAAATATAAATACAAACAGAGCGTCTGGTTTGCGGTTATACCCGCGTTATATGATTATATTCTCCCGCGGTAAAACATAACCTAAAAGCACGTAGCTCAAGCGACGCACGTCCGCCGTGCGGTAAAACATTGATTTGTTTTTCTAAAATTTAAAGTTTTTCTAAAATGAATGTAGCCTATGGTTTTTCCTCATAACATCAGCTACCAGCCCAAAAAAGTCCCGTCCAAATCGGTCCAGCCGTTTCAGAGATTACTCGGAACAAATAGACGGACAGACAAAAATTTTAAAAATACTTTTTTTTTGTACGTATTAATATGCATGAAGAAAAAAAACGTACTTCAATATTGCAAACAGATACTGCAAATTTATTTATATATTTATAAGGACAACCAACAAGATAAACACAAGCAACAAGAATTTAAGAGTCAAACAAACTTAAAGCTAAGTGTCACCTTACTGATATGTATAGATTTATAGGTTCGCAGGTTTACTAGGTGGTGGACTCGATACTGAGTCGTCTAGGTAGGTACCACCGCAGAGCCAGATATTTTCCCGTGAAACAGGAGTGTAATGCACTTTTGTATTTCGGGATGAGGGCACTGTAGCTAGTGAAATTACCGGGTATAAGAGACCTAACATCTGTTGTCTCGGGTGTGGGGCGCAGTGCGGCATTGATGGAAGATAATAACTATCTATCAGTTGTTGGTCTCCTTTAATGCCGCTCCGTCATGGTCTGGCGTATCACTTACTATCAGGTGAGCGTCCAGACCGTCCTGTACACTTATAACATAAAAAAAGGTTCCATAGCTACTTCATACCTCTTTAGCGATGGTATCCAGCACGTACTCGCTGCGACGCCGCATGAAGAAGTGTTGCGCTTGCTGTATAATCTGCTCGAGAAGCGATTGTTCCTTGCTCATGTCCAACAGTTCGTATCTATCCGCCGCCATTGGGCCTGCAGAAGAGGAAGAAAACACCCTTAACACCTTAATTAACGATTCGCAGCTTTCATATTATAGGGGCACAATTCGAAAAACATGATTGTTGGAAAAACACGTTTGAAGATTCATGAGCGCTTCGGTTCTCACAAAATCAGTCATAAATAAATTAAAACATTAATTGCAAAATAATAGAATATTATAAGAGTATGGCCGTTAGTTATGAATTACTTATCGCATAGTAAGTTTATCCCAGCATTATTAAAACGACACACTTTACTCGCAAATATGAAAAAGGCATAAACTAAGTTTTCGCGGCTTCATTGCACGTTCTGACTCTTTCTATCAAGAGCGTCATGTAGATGTGTTGATTTTGGGCCCGTTTATAAGTAAAACTAAAAAACGCTATTTTTTTGATGTGCCCCAATAGTATGAAACGTGCGATATGTTTTATGTTACGAAGTGAACAGGACGGTCGGTCCCACCACGGTCGCCGCCGCATCGGCGGCCGAAATAGCTAAATCACTAAAATTACACTCCACAAACCAACAACCGAGTTTCCGCCCCCGCCGGCGGGGGCCATCGTCGCGTGTCCCTGTAGGTTCGCACAGTCCCTATTCGCGTAACCGGCATGTGCCGGGCCGCTTTTCTCCCCAAACATATGTTAGGCTACCAAGCCCCCTCCGCAACGCCCTAAGCCGAGGTTCGAGTCCCGTTCGGGGACGCCCTTAGGCTCGTTGTGCACATTTTAAGGCTGAGAGCCATCTGCGCTCGCCAATTGCCCGGTGAAGCTGTAAAGGCCATCTGCGGCCAACAGAAGTAGTCAGTTCGAAAAAAAAAAAGGACGGTCGGGACGCTCACCTAGTGGTTAGTGATACGCCTGACCATGACAGAGCGGTATTGAATGAGACCAACAACTGATAAAGTTATTATTCTCCATCAATGTCTCACTGCGTCCGTCACCCGAGACAACAGATGTTAGGTCTCTTACATCAGGTAATTTTACTAGCTAAATTCGGTATTTTCCACCACCCAAAATAAATTACCAAACCATATTTTTATAAAAGCGCACCTTTTTTATGTGTCGTTTCATTGATCACTTTTATTTGCAATATTGTAATAAATATGGGGTCAATTGATGATAGTGAGCAATGACGTCACATATCACTAATCTCATACAAATTATATGGAAACGTTCCATTTTGACAGTTCATAACAGTTCAGTGGTGTCAAGTACCGAATTACCCTCATCCCGAAACACACTCCTGTTTCACGGGCCGATATAAGGCACTGCGGTGGTACCTACCTAGATGACTCAGTACCGACTCTACGACATAGTAAAATTCTTGCTTGTGTAACGAATACGGTATACATTATATACATACCTGCAAGGCATCGTCGTTTCGACGGTCCCAATGGTCCGGTGGCTGGATGCGGGAACGGATGGTGGGTATTGGCGTGGTGTACCGCCCTAAGCAACTGATGAAGAGAATGCTCCAGTACGTGGTCGTGGTCCGACTTCCCGGCAGCACCTGAACCGCCTTCCGACTGAGATAACATACATTCATATATCATCAATAAAGTTTTTACAATACTAGTTATATACTGAATCCCGCAAATTAACTATTTAGGATTTGGATGACGTAAAATAATAATATGAACAAAATGAAGCAGTTATATTTTAAACTATACTTTGTTGTACTGATGATAGTTTAACTAATAGGATATTGTCTTTATTTGCTAAAAATCATGGTAAAAGTTGTTGATTAAACTTTGTAGTGCACATGTTTCGCTATAAAGAGTTAGCATGCAAATATTTATTGTATTAAAATAAATATATTCAAGCTTAACTTAATGTCAAAAAGGATACATATGGATCAATATTATTACACAACATCATACATTACATAATTAGTTGCTGGAAAATGGTTCTTTGATAATTTAAAGATTAATTCCAAAAATTTTATTCAATATTAGTCCATATATAGGACGAATTTTAAATCATTGGCAACAGAAACTGTACCTTCACACCATCTGGATTAGCGTTCGCATTATTCTGACCATTGTTGTGGCACAACCCTATCAACAATTGTATACCTGGCAACACCTGCAATAGAAAAAGTCTTTTATTATCTGTAGTTTGGGTACACTATTAAATTACCAGTTTTGTGCGGCATGGGCTAATAAGTTCTAGACTTAGAGCCTTATCTAAATTAGGTGATAAATTTCCCTTCAAGAAGTGTCCGCGGCAATTCTGCCTATCGCGTCTGTTGGGCAGAATATTTTATTCATGATCACGTCGCTCGCTACATGTCATAATGACATAGTAGTGTGTACTCTTTTTTTGACGCGTTAAGGTCAAAATTTAAATGAATAATTTAAAGTTCTAAATATAACAATAAATATAAATGTATGTGTCATGGGTCTTCGACATTTTTTGGTTGACATTTCTTAGTGATTGTGCATCCAGTCAGTTTATTGATCTGAGATCAGAAGTACACACAATATACGAGTTTCATTTAGGCTCCCGTTCCCTACATTACATCAGACACAATTATCACTTACCTCATGATAGATTTAACAAGCTTTATGAAATACTAGTTAAATCTATCATAATGCACATAAGCTGAGACTTGGTCACACCATTGGTCAAACCATTTGATTGTATTTTATTTATACTTTATTTTTTCATGGTTAATAAATAAATAACATTTCAATTATGTCTAGGATTTTTCACGATTGTGACCGCGTATTTAAAAGGAAGTGTGTGGCAAGATTAGATTAACTCCTTCATAGTATTTTTGTTATAACTTTTATCTTTCTTTATATTCTTAATTTTAACCAGATAGTTGATATACTACTGATTCAAAATGGTAGGTAGGTAGCCCCCCATTTTAGTAATCGACATTTTTTTATGTATTAGTTAAAACAGCTCACCGTGGCCATAATCTGGTTGCCAACAACCATATGCGGTATAGACGCGTCTAACTGTACAGCCTCGGCGGCGAGTCGAGCGAACAGCTCCTTGCAGAACAACACATTTTGTGCGGCCTCCAGTTTCTGCTGCCAGTGCAACTCGGCCCCATCGCCGGGCAGCGTGCCGGGACAGTTCAGCGCTGACGAGCTCAGGGTCGCAGTCACCACGTCCTCTTGCTCTGTTTGTATTAAGGAAACGCAACAAATATATATTTTAAACAAGTATTTGAGCATCATCAGCTCATTAAACGTCCCCACCGAGGGGCACGAGCCTATCCGTATAGGGTGATTAGGCCTTAGTCGTCCACGCGTGCCTAGGGCTAATTTGACGACTTCACGCACAACCTTTGAATCTCTTCGCAGGCATGCATGAAGGTTTACTCACTGACAGTTAGGGAATGTAAAATGGCAGTTTTTAAATGGCTGAAGTGTCTTGAATATGACAAGACAGAACTTTTCATAAAATCGTTGTCTGGTTAGTATTTAATATATTATGTATGTGACCTTACATGCAAAATACATACTTATCACTCAACACACACACGTGCGCGCGCGGGCTCGCGCTCGCGCACCCACAATGTTAGACTATATTTAATTTTAAATTATTTAGTGTATGTATTTGCACAATACATAATAATAAATAATAAATATCCATTGACATTCACACAGCGCCATCTAGCCCCAAGTTAGGCGTTAAGCCTGTATTATGGAACAACGGATAAACATACTTATATATATATTTTTTGTAAATACATACATATTTTACATAGAAAACACCCAGACCATTACAAACAGACATGTTCATGCACACAAATGTTTGTACTGCCCGGGGATCGAACCCGGAACCCTTGGTGTAGCAGTCGACCTCTCAACCGCAACACCAAATGGGTCTTATACATGATGTTATATAAAGTACTACTATAAGTTAAATAAGATTGTATTAAGTTATGGAAGAGGGGCTTCTAATACAGGTGTAGTACTTAATAGAGGAAGTCAACACCTAAATTGTCAAAATCTGTTGCTTTAAATAAATATTTATTATTTCATTTTTAATACAAAATAGTAAAATTATATACATTTTTGATATGATTGAAGCAATGATGACGACTTCTATAACATTTTTAAACAAACCTTTCTGGCAAAGAACTGATATAAAAGCAACTCCTTGTAATTCAGGCGGGACGGTGACACGCAACGCGGATGGAGCCGGCCCCGAGGCGTTGAGAGTCATTGCCGCAATCATTTGTTCTTCAGGCGCTTTAGTTACCTACAGACAAATAAAAAAAATAATTAAGTTAACCAATTTGTTTACAAAGTATGTAACATTTCATCATTTTTAAATGCCAAGGCTTAAAACACAATGTATAGTCAATTATGTCTGATGGATATATTTACACTGCACAAGTTTAAGTTTGAGTTTTTTTTACTATAAACTTGTCCGGATTAATTTTAAATTCCCGACTGTGCTAACTCCTAGAGATATGTATTTAATATGTTAATAAGTATATAGGACAGTCAGGACGCTCATCTGATGTTTAGTGTATGCCTTACCATGACAGAGCGGCATTAAAGGAGACCAACAACTGATAGACAGTTATTATTCTTCATTAATGCCGCACTGCACCCAACACCTAAGACAGCATGTTGTGTTTCTTATACCTGGTAATTTTACTAGCTACAGTGCCCTCATCCCGACACACAAAAGTGAAAAACACTTCTATTTCATAGGATAATATCGGCACTGCGGTGGTACCTACCTAGACAACTCAGTATCGAGTCTACCACCAAGTAGACAGATATATAATAACTTTCATAGATACCTCAAAAACTCCTGTTTGGCTGAACTTCGAGCCAGCTGTTCTATAACTGAGATCTCCTACAATAGTATTGGATACTTTCTTGAGCCGCCAATTCTGCCTGAGGCGTAACAGGTCAATGTGGAAGTCCGGCATGTTCCGATTGATCCTCATATTTTCACTGGCCCGGAGACGCTCCACCCCAGCCAGGAGGACAGCAGCTGCCGCGCCCAAAGCTTTCTTCCTACCATACACTTGGACCATAGGCCTGTTGTCCACTTGTTCTGGCTGGACTGGATCTAGAACCTAGAGTCAAAGTAATACATGGTTTTGTTTTTTTTTAACTATGAAGGATTCTAATAAAATATTAACTTGAACTCTAATGTAGCATAAGTTGTTATAAAACAGGCCAGATTTCTTTTATTATTATTTTTTAATGAATTTAGATGCAACTTGGGCCACTGAGGTTTGCTTTATTCTCAAAGGCATTACAGTATTAATCCAATGAAATGAGCTGTTTTGTTGTGCCCTAAATTATATATAATAAATTATTAACATAAAAATATAATTTTCATTGACACCACCAACTTACCATGTATCTTTTCTCCTTAGCAATATTAAGTACATCAGCCAGCACACAAACTTCAGTTAGGGCACTCCTCAACTTGTTTCTAACAGAGTCCCAAGGCCATAAGCTGGACTGGTAACCGGCGTCTTTGCTGTCATCGTCAGGCTTAGGATCCAAACTTGTCTCACCCTCTTTCTTTACATTACAAAACTCGTCATCACTCTTTGAAAAATCGATTTTCTGTGCTAAACGAGTAAGATTTTCTGACATAGACAAGGGTCTGAAAAATTATTACATGAAAATATTAAAAAATAAGAAAAATGACAAGTTTGTTGAATACTTAACCAAAATTTACTTACGCTTGGTAAATCTCCTGGCCATCGTAGGTTATTTCTTGAATTTGATTTTCGATTGGTGCTTCAATTGATATGTTCACTGAATTTGCCATTTCTAATAGAAATACAGGGAGAAAATGATCATGAAAGAAATACATGTAACTTTAGAAAGATCGAATTTCTGACAGGATACTTACTAATGGAGTCTTATATACGTATAGAATTATTGGTCACAATATTCTAATACTAAGAACCTGTGTATTGTTTATTTATAATTTGTATTCACATTTTTTAAATATAATTATTTACAAAATGTATGAAAATTTACTAGTAAATTACTATTGAGCGCTTTGACAGCAGTGACAGATGCTTTTTTTTAAATACGGCCTGATGGGGATGGGAAACTCTTAAGATAATAAAGTTTCTGTCAAGATTTATACCATCTTTATACCGTACTCTCTGAGTTAACAAAACTCCTCCACTCTAGATGTTACTATGCTATTCTAGACCTCTTTTAAATTATATTGCATAAGGTTGGGAACTCATTTGTGGTATTAAGCATTAAAATATTTAATAAGCTACCACAATATGTAATTGATTTACCCCTGCATAAGTTTAAGTCTCATGTAAAGTCTATTTTAATAAAAAAAGCTTACTATAGTATTGAAGATTATATAAATGATAAAAACTCATGGACATGTTGATTTCCACGTCTGCACTACTTTTGTTTTTTTTTGTTATCATCTATTTAAATGTATATAATACTTAACTGCTTAATAGTACTTTTATAGATTATTATATTTTTACCTATACATAATACGATAATTATTGAAAATATAATTTGCTTTATATAATTATTTTGATTACAAATGAATCTGTATTCAACACAATTTTTTTAAAAAGTGTAACTACTGAGTTTCTTGCTGGTTTCTTCTCAGTGAAAAACTACCTCCCGAACCAGTGGTAGCTTCATTTGACATTCATAAGTGTTCTATAAGGACCTAAACTGAATAAACACTTTTCATTTTCATTTTGGTTTTGAAGACAAGAAATTTATTAACTCATTAATAACTAAACTAACTTCCGGTATAGGAACTAATAATTATTATTTAACCATTCATAATTTTCAATTTTCATATGCATTTTATATATATAATCAGGAATAACACTTTAATTTAAACAATAGGAAATTGGCTTAAATAGAGACTTAAATCCAAAACAATTTGATAAATTTTAGTATCAAAATGATTAAAAATTGCATCGTTTTGACTAGTACATCACTAGGTCACGACGCTCCCATGCCCCAACCAATGGTTGTCATGTAATTTTGATATCGACCTTTCCTGCTTGGGAAAGTATAAAGAACGCGAATTATGTTCGAAAAAGCTTTTGGACCATATTAAAACATTCGTCTGAGTCTTAATTTTTTTTATTGAAGGTCATCGAAATCTCCTAAATTGTTATTTGTGTCATGACGGACCGTTCAATTGCTGTAAGTATTGCAATTTATTATATTTTTGACCTGTGTTGATTGAACGTTTATGAGAACTCGAAGAAAATTACTTCGGTTTCGTAGCCTCTACTCAGCATCCTCTCTTTCGTTTCACATAACGATGGATCTTACCATGTTTTTCAACTTTTAATTCATTTGATGTTTCGGAATATTGGATCATAAATTTAATCAACTAACATGAATGTTTGACGATGTGTTTGTTTTCATGAGTTTTAATTACCTTTCAAGTACCTTTAAAGTTTATTAACAAAGAATGTACCTACAGGTATTGAATTTTTTTTGTAATCCAAACATTTGTAAGTAATATTTTTTTTACCTACAATCCTTTCGTTCAAACTCTATTTAACTGGAAGATATATATCTTCAAATTCTAAAAATTATTATTGGACATATTACAGGTAACTGTTCCTAGAATGTCAATTTAATAAATTATTCACATTCTTTCCAGTCCCGGCCAAGCCTGGAGCAAGTGGTGGCCATCGTAGATTTCATGGAGAAGCACCCAGCACTGGCGTTGGGTCAACTGCGGGGCTTGGAAGGAAGGGATGAAAGCAAGAAACTGTGGTTTCAGCTTACTAGGATTGTAAACAACATTAGTGGTCCCACGAGACCTATGAAATCATGGATCAAAGTGAGATATCTTCATAAGAAACTAACCACATACATGCATACTGGTCCACTTTAAGGACTAAGTGCAGACCAACTTCAGTAACATAGAACCAACCACACATAAAGTATACCTTCCTGCACAGTAAAGCTATCAGAAAATTTAAGTTTGTCTCAATGTTAACTAACTACTATAGATGACAGTACTAATCACAATGTACTGATAAGAATTGTTTGTTAATAAGGCATTTTTTAATAAATAAATAAATAATCATCAACATTCAGACAGCATCATCTAGCTACAAACTTAACATTTTGCCCATATTACAGGCTGACCAAACACTGATAAACATACTTATTTTATTTTTGTAATTATATCCAATACAGACAGACATGTTCACGCACACAAATGTTTGTACTGTCTGGGGATCGAACCTGGAACCGTTGGTGTAGTAGTCAACATCTTAACTATTACAACAAATGTGTTGTTAAATGCTTAGCATATTTTTATGTGTAATCAGTGAATGGGACAATCAGTAGTTACCTGTTGGTAACTGCCGCGTATGCCTGACCATGACGGATGGAGTGTTGAAGAAAATTCACAATAGGTTTTATATTTTAATGGGTACTGCAATCTCCAAACCTGCAAAGCAAAGATATAACAAACCCCTCAATATATTGGAAGGTGCCCTCAGTATAGCACTGGACTGTAATGGGGGTTACCGTCATCTTCAAACAGTATTACTATAATGATATGGTAGCATTTTTCTACCAGAAAGGGTGAGGTAATATTATTGTAATACTTTTTTNTACGGAATTCCTGGCACTGCAGTGGTAGCTAGACGACTCAGTACCGAGTCTACCACCTAGTAAGTTCAATAATTAATCATCATCAGCTCATTAAACGTCCCCACCGAGGGGCACGAGCCTACCCGTATAGGGTGATTAGGCCTTAGTCGTCCAAGCGGACCCAGTGCGGGTCGGACGACTTCACGCGCAACCTTTGAATCTCTTCCCGGCGCGCACCGGTTTCCTCACGATGTTTTCCTTCACCATAATAGCGTCGGATGTTTTTCGAAAATTCGAAAACACATTGGTACGTGGCGGGATTTAAACCTCAGCCCACCCGGTAAGAGGGCAACAGTCCACACCACTGTGCCACCGACGCTCAATGGTTAAATAATAAAATACGAGATTTCGTTAATCCTGACAAGGACGCAGCTATACCAGAGAAAGGGACAGAAACCCTTAACGCGAGGATTTGCCCTAATCCGTACCAGTAATGGGTCTTTCTCTGTCCAGTTATGAAGTTTATTTTATTGAGAAAAAGTTTACTCAGCATTTTTATTCGAGAATCTCGCTGTCCTAGGAAAATGCACTCTAATATCTTGCGTTAGGATCGAATTCGGTACGCAAGGATAAAGAGCAAAAATGTTCTGTATTAAAATTTTTAAGGGTTCTTTAAAATTATAATCAGATCAGAGAAGTAATCTTTATATGTCATTTTTCTATATGTCCAATGTTTGAATGTTCTATTATATAACATTATTCATAATATATATGATAGTTTTGAATATAAAGACTTCTATTTCTTCAAAATTTATTCTACAGAAATATTTCATCATCATAATCCTCAGCTCATCAGCAGCATCAGACAAAGCGGCTTTGCAGAAGACCAACTGATAAACAGTTATTATTCTCCATTAATGCCGCACTGCGCCCGTCACCCGAGACAACAAGTGTCTTTTCGGATTATGAAAAACACTGAAAGTTTTTAATTTTGTGATTAATTGGGACACTTAGCGTCCAAATCGGGACGCAGATCCCTGAAAATCGGGACTCTCGCACATACGGGACACGTGACAACACTAGTAGGTACATGTTGTTAAAGTAAAATAGTATCGCAAAGTTCCACGGGTCAGTTTATTACAAAACTTGTTCTAGAATGTTCGACTGTCTATCGTCACGTGAAGCAGTGTTATATTCCAAACACCCTATCCAATTTGGCGAGCATATCGTATTCTGCAACCCTTTGTAATTCAATCCGTCCTATTGTTATCGAGGATCTGATTGGTCAGGCTAACAATTACTTATTAATCTGATCTCAATTTGAACTTAGGTAATAACCTAACCTACCTAACTGATCAGACGAAATTCGATCCGAACGGGCCGTTGAAGCAGACGAGTTCTGGAGTGGAGACCGCGTTATTGCAAGCGTAGCGTAGGACCAATTGCGAAAGGTCACTGGTGGAGATTGGATGAAATAAGAGGAGGACTGGGAGGTGCAGGATTAGGGAGACCTATATCCAATAGTGGACTGCGATCGGTTGAAGAGAGAGTGAGAAGAAATTTGCACCGCTATTTTTAATTGTACTAATATCTTTACACTTCCCTAGGGTCGCTAACGCATCAGAAACAACAAATAAATGAATATTTTAAAAAATATCACCTCTCAAAATAAACTATTTAAAAATCCATTGGTCTAAACGTAGTGTTTAGTTAACTAACGTCATCCGGCGGCCGTGGAACCAGGCAAAGGGAACTGTATTTTATTAAATATGACAAAAGCTAGTACAAAATAAAACTTTTTTTTATGTTAAGAAGTGAACAGGACAGTCAGGACGCTCACCTGATGGTAAGTGATGCGCCTGACCTTGACCGGTTTTGAAGGAGATGAACAACTAATAGACAAATATTGTTCTCCATCAATGCCGCACTGCGCCCGTCACCAGAGACAACAGATGTAAGGTCTCTTATACCCGGTAATTTCACTAGCTACAGTGCCCTCATCCCGAAACACAAAAGTGAATAGTGATAGTCATCACTGAGTCATTACTGAGTCCAGTTCCGAGTCTTCCACCTAGTAACCTATTGCATTCCACTCTTAAACATCGTATCCCCCTTTTCCCCCATTTGTATTATCACATCTAAACTTTAAACAAAACAGCTACAACTTTCAGATGTTAAAAAGTGAACAATTCACAACGCGGGCCCTAAACCGCTCCCCTGAAGTATCCCGCTTGTACAAACTTTAAAAGATAAAGTTGCCGAATAAAACAAACTTTTGCTGTAAAGGAGATAAGAATATATCCCCGAAACGGTGGTTTATTTTATTCTATCGATTATACGACGGTTTGAAGGCTTTCGAGTCTTTTTAGACTATTATAAAAATGATATACGAGTATCGGAAGGTCCTTAAGCTTAAAGGTTTCTTAGATAATAGCTAAGGTTGGAAGTGAACGTTTGAAGTTATATAAGCATAGCTGAGATATGTTTACATTAATTTCTAGTGGTACAAGTGTACGAAGTAAATTTTTAGAGCAATCCAGGATTTTCTATAAAATAAAATGCATGTATTTCGAAAATATAGTATTTAAGGATGCATATCCGTTGTTCAGTACATATATTACTAATGTTAGTTTGGGACTAGGCGTTGTATAAATGTCAATGGATATTTATTCATCATCATCATCATCATCATCATCAGCTCATTAACGTCCCCACGAGGGGACGAGCCTACCGTATAGGTGATTAGGCCTTAGTCATCCACGCGGGCCCAGTGCGGATTGGACGACTTCACGCACAACCTTTGAATTCTTCGCAGGCGTGCATGAAGGTTCCTCACGATGTTTCTTCACCGTAAGAGCGTCGGATAACGTACATTCGATTTGATTTTCGAAAATTCGAAACACATTGGTACGTGTCGGATTTGAACCTTGAACCTTGAATTTATTCATTATAATTTGAAATTCTTGTGTTGTTATAATAAACCTAATAAATAAATAATTAAACTATGGGGCTACGTATAATTCATATCTATTTATTTTAAAAAGTTTATCCGTTGTTTTATTCCAATATTAAAGAAAGAGGAATGAAAGACAATATTTATCCGAACCATATAATATTGCAAGTAGGTCTTTAAAAATATAAATATAGCTAGTTTAAAGCTATCAAAACGGTCCCCACTCACGTAATGTCAAGACATTTTGTGTTTATGGGCTGCTTTGCAATTTGTTATTTAAAGTAAACCACTTAGTTTAGGAAAATGTAGAGGGTATTTATTTGCTTAAGACAAATATTTTGAAGGTTGCTGGTGGAGGCTGGATGAGAAAGCGGAGGACCGTGATATCTGGCGTAAATTGTAAGAGTACTATGTCCAGCAGTGGACTTCGATAGGCTGATGAGGAGAATTTTACTTGAAAATTATTTTGAAAACGTTATCAATACCTACAAAAAAAGCGAAATTAATTAAACGACTTTCAGAGCTTGAAAGTCCATTTTGAGACTTTTAGTATCTGAGAATAACGTAACGGTTTGTGTGCCTCAGGGGCTATATTTCAATTACCCTCCTTATTTGCCTACGGAGAATTCCACTCGGGATCCCTTATTATACGGCTTTGAGTTATAAGCTACAAGCGTTTTTGTATTTTTTCACATTCACACAGCGCCATCTAGTCCCAAACTAAGCATTAGTCTGTAATATCGTAACTATCAACAGATAAACATACTTATATATTTTTTGTAAATGCATAAATTATAACATAGAAGACCCAAAGCAATACAAACAGACATGTTCATGCACACAAATGTACGTACTAGGTGGAAGACTCGAAACTGAGTCGTTAAGGTAGGTACCACGCAGTGCTAGGTGTGGTCCGTGAAAAGGAGTGTTTCACACTTCTGTGTTTCGGATGCTATTTTACTAGCTACAGTGACCTCATGTAGCTAGTAAAAAGCATAGAGACCTAACAACTGTTGTCTCGGGTGTCAGGTGCAGTGTGGCATTGAGGAAGAATAATAACTGTCTTTAGTCATTGGTCTCTTTCAATGCCGCTATGTCATGGTCAGGCGTATCACTTACCATCAGGTGAGCGTCCGGATCGTCCTGTTTACTTCGTTACATAAATCAGTGCTCGGGATCAATCCGGCACCCTTGGTGTAATATGTATTTGGATAAGAATTTCCAAATTTCGTTAGGGAACTAAATATATTTTAATTATTAAATATGTAGATCTTTCAGTCTTAAACAAGCCACCAAAGCGTAACAATTTTATACTGTGAACTGTTTAATGTCCAAATCTTCTATGTTGTTCGAGACAGTTAAATTCAAATCTAACAAGACTAGCTTTTTAATCATGAACATGTTATTAAATGAATTAAGTCGTTCACTAGTTGGAACTTCTTTCTTTATGTTATACAAGTGAACGGGAATTATTTTGATCACTTCGGTTTCACACCATTTTACTACGCAAGCCATGTTCTTTCAGTTTTTTTCATGGCTATGTGGACAGATGCCAGTCAAATGTCTTAATATTTGTTGCTTTGCCATACGAATTTCGACATACTTTTAATTTTCTAATATACATTAATCCGACGCTCTTACGATAAAAGAAAACTTTATAAGCATCGTAAGCAGGTATCCTGCGCACGCCTACGAAGAAATCCAAAGGTGAAGACGTCTAATCCGCACTGGGCCGAGTGGACGACTAAGACCTAATAACCGATACGGGTAGGCTCGTGCCCCTCGGTAGGGACGTATGAGATAATGATGACATTTTTAAAACCAGAAATCAGTGGTACCCAACTTTGGTAATGGTCTTACATAAGAAAGATCTTATGTAAGACCAAGTACCAATGTAGGTAATGGGTACCACACGAGGTTTTATCCCCATGAGATAGGAACTAGGTCACATCAAGGTAGACGGACAGTGTGTTAATTGCTGTTGTTATAACGTTCTACAGGGAATATTCGAGAGCTATCGCATAATTACATGGGACGGACTCGACGTTGTTTTTATTAAAGTAAAAACTGTTTTGCTCTACTTTGGCTGAGGCTATATGTTTTAATGGTGTGGGGTGAAATCCTACTATTAATTTGACGACGCTTTTGGTGTACCCAACTACTGAATTCTATGGAGATTTTTTTATTTTACATATTTTTTGTTTTTTACTAACTTTGTTGACTTAATTTTGTTAGATATTACTTACCCACCTGCGAAAAAAAATTGAAACATCATAAACGCGGGAATTTATTAAAAACAACAATGCCAAATCCCTTTCTATGGTCAGACAAAAGCATGAGCTCAAGGGAAATCTCACGGGTCAATAGATTTTTATTATCTTTTTTTGAACACTGACCGTTTTAGCCAATAAGCGGGACCTTTGAAGTTATTACCTGTCCCATCTATTCATGTGCGTGTGACAGGGATGGAAAATAGTGCCTTTAGTATGATAATGAAAAACATATGAAAGACCGTACCATTGAGCAGTTTGATGTTCGATGGACGATTTTGTTGAAACGATGTATAAAATAACATGATATTCTGTATATATAAAATAGATACAGCACCTGTTCAAACTGCCATAGAGAATACAGTTTGTATATTTTTGTACGCTCATTCGAAATGTGTGTGCGTGCTGTCACTGCATTCGGAACACTTTTTCGATTGTTTTGAGAGAATATCAATCTACTTTACATCATAGATATAAATATAAGTAGAGAGGACGCTCACCTGATAGTAAGGGACACGCCTTACCATGACAGAGCGACATTAAAGGAGACCAACAACTGATAGACAGTTATTATTCTCCGTCAATCCGCACCGTGCCCGTCACTCGAGACAACAGATGTAAAGAGATAACAGAGACAGATTGGTGTAGAAGCTTAAATGATTGGTAAAGCATAAATTATAAAACTATGGTAACAGTCATTTATTGGATGGGTCTGTTACAGCTAATAAAAATATCCACTGACATTCACACAGCGCCATCTAGCCCAAGTTAAGCGTAAGCCTGTTTATGGGTACTAAACAACGGATAAACATACTTATATTTTTGTAAATACATACATTTTATACACAGAAAACACCCAGACCATTAGAAAAGACATGTTATGCACAAAATGTTTGTACTGCCCGGGGATCGAACCCGGAACCCTTGGTGGTGCAGCGACTCTCAACCACAACACAAATGGGTCGTCAAATTTCAGAAACTATTTCAGTATCAGTTCATTAATATATTCCTATGTTAAGCAACTAATTCATAAGATGAAATAGAATTTGTGTTGGAAAATAAACGATGATTTTATTTATGACTAGCTGTTCCCGCGGTTACCGCGTTCATAGATCAAGCAAGAGTGAACAGGCTGTTTCTAGATAGGCATGATTCATCTTCAGCCGCATCATCGCTTAATCAGGTGAGATGGCGGCCAAAATGCCTATTATAGTAAAATAATAAAAAGCATTTTTTTTTTATTCTCCAGCAGTAGAACATAACCTAAAAACGCTTCGTAAAAACATTGCTTTATTTTTCTTTAATAAAAAGTACTTTCTAAAATAAAAGTAGGTAGCCTTTTTTTTCCTATTACATCAGCTACCTTCCAAAAATGTCCCATTCAAATCCATCCAGCCGTTTCAGAGATTACGCGGAATAAACCGACAGTCGGACATACAGACAGACATCTATGTTTTACCTTATTACATCAGCTACCTGTCAAAAAGTCCCGTCCAAATCCGGCTGGATGGATTTCAGAGATTACGCGTAACAAACCGACAGACAGATGGACGGACAGACAGACATAAATTTCAAAAATATTGTTTTGGTGTATGCTCCGTAAATAATGCATAAAGAAAAAAAAAATCTATATTACAATCAGAAGCTCCAATTTTATTCATATGTATAGATATGTCCTTTTCATATTTCAAGCTTTCATACCAAGTTTCACAAAACGTTATTTCACAACGTCACGAATGCAAATCAACACACATTATAATATAAAGCCATAAATGGAATTACGTTTCTATTATGCCAACCAAATACAATGGAATTGGGTTGAAATGTCAATAACTATTCAAAAAGGTTTCGACTCATTGCTGCAAAACGTATGAAAGACCACAATAGCTGAATTAACTTTGCGTTTTCACCAAAGCATTGGTTGGAGCGTTGGCTCATTGGTGCGGACTGTTGACTTCCGATCTGGAGGGTGCAGGTTCAAACCCCGCCTTGTACCGATGTCTTTCAAGTTTCGAAATTATATGTACGTTTAAGTGACGCTCTTACGGTGAATGAAAACATCGTGAGGAAACCTGCCCACGCCTGCGAAGAGATTCAAATGTTGTGCGTGAGGATGGCCAACCCGCACAGGGCCCGCGTGGACGCTAAACACTCTATGCGGGTAGGGTCGTGCCCCTCGATGGGGACATTTACTGAGCTGATGATGATGATACACGCATTTGTTGGTACTGCCCGGGAACCGAACCCGGAGTTGGTAGAGTTCTCAATCATTACATTCACCACTGTAAAGACGGCTTTGCACATGAGCTAATAAAATGAAAAGGTACACTGAAATCATTATAAGGTCTCAACCAGTTACTAATCTTTGACTTATCGCAGTCCACTACTGGGCATTTTTTTTACATTCACACAGCGCCATCTAGTCCCAAGCTAAGCGTGAAGCTTGTATTACGGGTACTTAACAAGTGATAAACATACTTATTTACATTTTTTTTGCAAATACATACATATTATACATAGAAAACATCCAGACCAATACAAACAGACATGTTCATGCACACAAATGTTTGCACTGCCCGGAGATAAAACCCGGAAGCCTTGGTGTAGTTGCCGAGGTCCCAACCGCTACACCAAATGGGTCGTCAAATAGTTCCCCCTTTTCTCTTCTCTCATTTTGCGCCAGATATCCCGGTCCTCCTCTTCCCTTATCTAGCCTCCACCACCTTTCGCAAGTCGTCGGTCCATCGGGCCAGAGGGCGAGGTACTTATAAAAACGTGAAATCCATTGGATTCATTCAGTGCTGATTGCATTATCAATTCATTACAGTAGCTTTGATTAAAAATGAATATTGAATATTCTGAAACGAAGATTGTACTGTTTTTAATAAGGATCGAGTTGCCCTTTTGAACATAGGATCGAGAGCGCTTTTGCAAAGGATACTCAAATTTAAATAAATAACTGAATTAGCTTTCGTTTAAGGTTTTATTAGAATTAAAAGTTGAAATAGATGCATGACCACCAACGCTCTTATATACACACACACACACACACACAAACACACACACAACACAAACACACACACAAACTCAACACACACACACAAACACTCACACATACACAATAATAGTTTAGTTTATGTCTCTTATTTTGTTTTAAAGATTGTTATTATCTTTGTTAGCCGAACACAATGTTTTAATGGAAGTCGTTAAATCTATCTCCACAGGACAGGCATAACCTAGTGTGGAGGTCAGTTTTCGTGTATACTGTGTATTTTAAATTGGCAATAAATATTTTTCATTTTCATTTTGACTGTTCAAGGAAGCCCAGTTTACCATATTCAGTTAATAGTCAGCAGTAACGTGCACAACAATAATTAGTATGGTATGCAAAATTAGTGAATTTATTTATCCCAAAAAAATTACAGTTTTATCAATCTAGTGCTGTTGACAGCAGATCGCCTATGGTTTCAATTCTGTAGGGAAAATGGACGAAGTCTGTATGACTGGGTGGTGATCTGACTGTGGTGGTGTCTACCTAAACGACTCAGTACAGAGAGTACTTCATATATTATATTATCTGTGGTACCTAAGTAGTACTGACTGACTAGTGATTGGATAAATATGGTAAAGTGAGCAGTCAAAATATATCTGGTTTAGATAAGATAAGATAAAAATTCTTGAACTAAGAAAAAAAAAGCACATAACACATCAAGAAACAACAAAAAAACGAGTACAATGTAAGCGGCCTTATTACTAAGGAAGCAATTTCTTTCAGGAAACCATTGTGTGAAAGAAAAATACTTATAGGTAAGCGGGCTAGTGCAAAAACTGAATCTAATGCAGTTATTATTATTTAGTTAATTTATTTAAATTAGAGCATCCTTTGCAAAAGTGATTTCGCTTCTATGTTAAAAAGGGCAACTCGATCCTAATATTACTGTACAGTCTTCGTTTCGAGAACCGTTCAATGTTCATTTTTCATAAGTCTACCAATGTTGTTAAGTCAAAGTCAAAGTCAAAAACATTTATTTCAAATTAGGCTTACTAAAAGCACTTATGAACGTCAAAAAATATACAAAAATATAAAAAAAGATTAAAATACTATACTAAAAATATGAGTTTTGATGCTTTGAAAAAAAAGCGCTTCAGTGGTTTGGCCTGTTGAAAAAGAAGCATTCAAGAAAACTCAACAGTGTAGCCTTTTTTAAAAACAATTCCTTAATGTAACAATATATCATAAACACTGAAATAGCTGAGCAGTTTAAGACCACGGATTTTTATCACATAAATATTCGTCAATAGTGTTTTTTAGAAAGGTGTTGTTTGATTCTAACTTGAAACATATGGAAGGGCAACTCTACAATATTTTGCGGTACCTTATTGAAAAACTTTATACATCGTCCTATAAATATTTACCTATTTTATGTAGTCTCAAGTCCGGAACAGCAAGTTTGTTTTTATTCCTAGTATTAAAATTGTGTGAATCACAATTTTTCTTAAAGGTGTTATAGTATTTACGAACATAAATTTTCATAAATATATTGCGATGCTACAGTCATTATATTTATTTCTTTAAAAAGTTCCTTAAGAGAGTCACGGGTCTAAGGTTGTAGATAAAACGAATAGCTCTTTTTTGTAGCACAAATATTGTATTAATGTCGGCAGCCGAGCCCCCAACAGTAGACCATACATGACACTATGAAAATAACTAAAGTAAACCAATCTTGCCGTTTCTACATCTGTACAAGAGCCTTATCTTTCTAACAGCATAAGCTGCCGAGCTAAGTCTACCAGCCAGGGATTCAATGTGAGGCCCCCATTGCAGCTTTGAATCAAAAGTTATGCCTAGAAAGGCAGTGGAGTCCACTAGCTCCACTTGATCATTATTTAGAGAGATTTATTTAAGCTTAATATACTCGTATGGTTATCTCATAAATTTGTTTCTTCTTCTTTTATATATAATTCCTTTTTTTTATTTGCACGCACACTTTTATATGTCCTGGTTTTCAATCTTTAGTTTAAGTAAACTATTGTAAACTCGGTCGAATTTCTGTGTATACTGTGTATGAATTACTGTCTAGACTTTTGTATAACAAAAACAATCAATATGTAATACTAATGGCAGTTAATATGTTTGTGTACCACAAATAAATAAATAAATTACCAGATATAAGAGACCTAACATCTGTTGTTACGGGTGTCGGGCGCAGTGCGGCATTGATGGAGAATAATAACTGTTTATCAGTTGTTGGTTTCCCACAGTGCCGCTCTGTCATGGTCAGGCGTATCACTTACCATCGGGTGAGTGTTCTCACCGTCTTGTTTACGTCGTAACATAAAACAAGTAAAGACGCTAGTTCCTAATAGGTGTAAACCATAATGGTATTCCCCACTACCATGCGTGGGTTTTAAGTATAAAAATGGTTATCAGCGACCCGAGCTGGCCATAAATAATAGTCGCGTGACTGTTTTTTTTTAATTATCAAGGCCGCTAAGGCGCGCTGGTTGTTTTGAAAACATACAGGATAGGATTGCGAGCGGTGACGCCTTATTTAAGTGAAAATATATGTACGTTATCCGACGTTCTTACGGTGAAGGAATACATCGTGAGGAAACCTTCATGCACGCCTGCAAAGAGATTCGAAGATTGTGTGTGAAGTCTAGACGACTCCGCACTGGGCCCGCGTGTACGACTAAGGCCTAATCACCCTATACGGGTAGTCTCTTGCTCCTCGGTGGGGACGTTTAATGAGCTGATGATGATGTAAATGTATGTTCAATCTATCTCCACATGGCTATGATCTGTGGGAAAGTCCTAAGCCCTGCAGTGGGCTTAAGGATGGTTTATTAAACTCAAATGTCTTTATACAAGTCCGACTTCATAAGAGACTTTTGAAAATAGTTTAATCTAACACTGGCTCCAAATTAAGGTCCTGTTGAGAAGATTTCGGGAAAAAACTCAGTAATTACTCTTTCAATCGTCAATTATTTTACATTTTATTATAATCTCATAATATTTTGTTCTTAACATCTCAATCTCAAAACGCACGTCATAACTTGCATTTAATTTGTGTATCAATAATTGTTGCCAACTATGCAAAAAAACAATTAATAACTTAACATTTACCTCTTTGTAGGCAAATTTAACCTTGCTTAGTTTATGTTTTAAGACAGACTATTTCATGACAAAACACGCTATAATAAAAAAATATTTTCTGCATGCCACAAAGGTAAACTAAAAAAGAATTCCACTCGGCTTTATGTTCGCTTTTGTACATATTTAAATCGTGCAGTAAAGTTTTTTAATATATGAAGAAATAAACACAAAAAATCGCCGCGACTTTCCCCGCGATACTCTACCGTATATTTAAAATATGTTTTACACTCGATTCGGGGTAACTAGGGTGGATATTAAATGTTGCCGGCACACCCTTCTCGTTTAACTCTTCATAATCACGTTTTCCCGTTTATGAAATAATGTTGTTGATTAATGTATATATTAAAGGTAAATACATATATGTATTTACTTTTAATTCCGTTTATTGCGTCATAAAATGTAGGACATGAGTTTTTGTTACAAAATGTACAGGACGGTCAGGACGTTCACCCGATGGTAAGTGATACGCCTGACCATGACAGAGTGGCATTGACTGAAACGAACAACTGTTAGACATTATTCTCCGTCAATGCCGCACTGCGCCCGTCACCCGAGACAACAGATGTTAGGTCTCTTATACCCGGTAATTTCACTAGCTACTCGTACAGTGTCGTCGTCCCGAAACATACAACTGTATAATACACTTCTATATTACGAGACGATATCTGGCACTGCGGTGGTACCTACCTAGTCGGCTTAGTCTACCACTTAATAAATGTATGTAAAGGGAACATTAATAATAATTTAAATTAATTATCATTCAAACTGGCCTCATATTGTGGAGCTTGTAGTATGGTTACTAAACATCGGATAAATACACATCATCATCATCATCATCACATTAAACGTCCCCACCGAGGGGCACGAGCCTACCCGTAAAGGGTGCAAGGCCTTAATCGTCCACGCGGACGACTTCACGCACTACCTTTGAATCTCTTCGCAGGCGTGCGCAGGTTTCATCACGATGTTTTCCTTCACCGTAAGAGCGTTGGATTACGTACATATAAATATCGAAAACTCGAAAACACATTGGTGAGATTTGAACCTCAGTCCTCCCGGTAGGAGGGCGACAGTCCACACCATTGAGCCACCGACGCTCTTATAAAAATTCATCATCATCAGCTCATTATGCATTATTATTATTATATTATTATAAAAAATACACATGATAAATTTGATACATAGAAATACCGAGACTAAAACAAAAAATTACTGGGTATAAGAGACGTATCATCTGTCGTCTCGGGTGACAGGCACAGGGCAGTGTTCACGGAATATAATCACAACCTACTGTTGGATTTCCTTCAGCACTGCATACGTCATGGTCAGGCGTATCACCAGGTGAGCGAACTGACCATCCCGTTCACGAATAACATTTGAAAAATATAATTATGAATAATCTTAAAACATTATAGCGTCAACAGTGCAGCTAGCAACGACGCAGCAGTGTCCGCGTGAATTATGCAGTCTCGTATGCATTTTACATGATCACGAAACGACCTGGTTGCATATATTAGCAAAATTCTAACTACATTACAAAAAAAACCCTGCAAAATCTAGCCAAATTGCCCTTTCACCAGTTAGAAGAAAGAAAAATCTATTTATTGAAACGGACTTAGAATTAAGATAGAAATAATGTTACAAGTGTTAAAATTATCAAAATCACGTTATTTCAAGGGGCTCCCAAACTAAGCAACTAACTAACTGTATCTTGGGAAAATTAATTTCAAATGGATTACATGGTTTTATTGAATAAATTAAGTAATTTGATCATAATTAGAATAGTAATATAGTTTAAATCAAAGTTTTTAAAACTTTTGACAGCAATGTATTGGTTGAAACTTAAGCTACTAGGTACACTAAGGGTTACGGGCTCTATTCCCGGGCAATGCAAATATTTGTGTGCATGGCCATGTCTTTTTGTATTGGTCTGGGTGATTTCTATTTTTAATATGTATGTACAAAAAAAACTTAAATAGTTGTTTAGTATTATGGGTACACAATTTTCAAGTGGGGTTATATGACGCTGTGTGAATATCAGTGGATATATATTATCATTAAAATTGACGTATTACGTTAACTAACGAACCTTGTAAAGTATTTTAAACCACTTCTCGAAAGCTTCGTTGCATCGCTTCAATCCACCAAAAGAGAAATCCTTTTTCCAATATGCATTCTACAAAGCTCCTTAGAAACCAACCTCGGCTCACTGCAGAGAAATCAGTTTCACTGGATTTTCTTTATATAAATCTGTGTCTAAGTTTCAAATAGAATTATTATTTAACAGCTATAAAATAATAATAAAATCCTTTCATTTCAGACTAAAAGCCCAAAGTTGTTAACTATGCCCGCGACTTTTATGGATATAAAAGACTTAGGCCCAAATTATATAAAAGAAAAAGGTTTATCTTCACTTACGTAGAATGAGAGAAGGATATCGCTCTATACGATAAATAGCATCATCCCTTTCTAACACAATTTAAGTAAGGATCAACATAAAGTCTCGTTCTGGAATACGGGCCTAAGTTATTATTTATAACATCAGCTATCTGCCAGTAAACGTCCAATCAAATTCGGTCTCGAGATATGCTGATACAAACAGATAAACTCACGATCATTGCTGGCTGAAACACCTAATTGTCTTTTTTTATATTGAGGTGTACAAGACGATCAGGACGCTCACGCGATGGTGACACGACTGACCATGACAGAGCGGCATTCAAGGAAACCAACAACTGATACGCCACCGACGCTATTAACTAGAAAATAAAAGTACAAAACATCGAAATTGAAAAAGTCCCACGGGTTTGTAGAAAAACACTCGGATTCAGCACACACGATTCCCGTGAATTGCACGACCCGTTGTCCCAAATCCCTAAACTCGGCATCCTATAGGTAGGGACCTATCCTATTAAATATTCACGTTCTAATCACTTCCGGGAGCAAATTTGCAAATAGGATACAGTCCCGATTTGAATTAAGGAATTGTCAGTACAAACACGTAGAATTGGATGCTTGTATTCATTTGATTTACTAGCTGTTTGCCGAGGTTTTGCCCGCAGTAGAAGATTTTATTTTCCCGCAGTAAAACATAAAAGCGCGCAGCTCCATTGGCTCTGCGCTCGTCACCCGAGGCAACAGATGTTAGGTCTCTTATACCTAATAAATTTTGAGCGTCGGTGGCTCAATGGTGTGGACTGTCGCCTTCCTACCGGGAGGGCTGAAGTTCAAATCCCGCCACGTACCAATGTGTTTTCGAATTTTCGAAAATATATGTACGTTATCCGACGCTCTTACAGTGAAGGAAAACATCGTGAGGAAACCTTCATGCACGCCAGCGAAGAGATTCGAAGGTTGTGTGTGAAGTCGTCCAATCCGCACTGGGCTCGCGTGGACGACTAAGGCCTAATCACCCTATACGGGTAGGCTCGTGCCCCTCGGTGGGGACGTTTAATGAGCTGATGATGATGATGACCTAATTAATTAGTATTTATTTTATATTTGTAATTAAGTAATTTCACAAGCTACAGTGAAAGGGGCATATCCTGAAACACAGTGCAAATACTTCAATTTCACGGAACAATATCTGTCAGTGCGGTGGTACCTACCTAGTCGACTCAGTGCCGAGTGTACCACCTAGTTGATGCCTTTGTTCTATCCGTATTACAATTGATGTAACTGAAAGTCCTGAGCAAATCGGCCCAGCCGTTTCAGAGATTTCCCAACCAAAAAAAAACATTTTAATTGGCTTATGTTCCGTGTACATACTCATATAATACAAAACATACAACAACATTGACGACCCATTTGGTGTTGCGGTTGAGAGGTCGGCTGCAACACCAAGGGTTCCGGGTTCGATCCCCGGGCAGTACAAACATTTGTGTGCATGAACATGTCTGTTTGTAATGGTCTGGGTGTTTTCTATGTATAATATGTATGTATTTAAAAAGAAATGTATATTAGTATATTTATCCGTTGTTTAGTACCATAATACAGGCTTCACGCTTAACTTGGGACTAGATGGCGCTGTGTGAATGTCAGTGGATATTTATATATATTTATATTTAATAAATAAATAAATATCCACTGACATTCACACAGCGCCACTTTCTTTCCGAACAATCAGGTGATTCAGCCTGCAACCAAACTGGAAAAAATCGAACAGTGTCGACGATCTCCAGCCTATTTGGTGTAACGGTTCAGACGTTGACTACAACAAGGGTTACGAGTTCGGGCAGTACAAACATTTGTGTGCACGAACATGTCTGTTTGTATTGGCCTGGGTGTTTTCTTTCTATAATATGTATTAAAAAATTTATATATATATAAGTATGTTTACCAGTTGTTTAGTACCCGAAATACAGGCTTTACGCTTAATTGGGGCTAGATGGCGTTGGGTGAATGTCAGTGGATATTATTTTATAGTGTCTTTCGCTATGAGATTGAACCCACGAAAACTACGGAACCACTGAGGCAATATTAATACTAAAAAATATGTTTGTCCGTTTGTTGCAGAGCACTACACATCTTCGTGGGTGACTTGAGTCCAGAGATAGAGACTCAAAGCTTGAGAGATGCCTTTGCGCCTTTTGGGGAGATATCGTAAGTATTAAATTTCTATTTATATGATATTTTACATTTATTATTATTTATTTACTTTATGAAGGAAATTTACAGCTGAATTATTACATTTATTTATGTTACCAAATGAACATGGCGATCAGGACGCTCATGGTAAGTGATACGCCTGACCATGACAGAGCGGCATTGAAGGAGACCAACAACTGATAGACAGTTATTATTCTCCACCAATGCCCCACTGCGCCCGTCACCCAAGACAAAAGATCAGGTCTCTTATACCAGGTAATATCACTAGTAATTTGGAGCAATTGTACTACATGTTGGTTCCTACACAGACATCAGAATATACATTAGACTGGACAAGCCGCCAAGTTTATAGGCAGTCCAGTGTCGCAATTTCTTTTCGGTTCTTACCTGTGAAAATTTATTATATTTCTTGGTAAATTTACTGATTCATTGCGATGATGGCATGTTACAATTGCACAGGATGGCATTTTGGAAAAAAACGATAATTTCTTCTAATATTCGTGTGTCTTGACTCGTCTAACAGAGCGTAAACTGGCAGCCAGTGTATGCTCGTTGAGCTTACATTTGTCGCACTTTAAACGCGGCTTGCCCCATCTCCTGTATTGGGAAATCTGTGGTTGCACGGGTTCAGCAGCCAGCGCCTCTCTGATCCGCGCGGTCATGTGCTCTCATATGGCTACTGTAGCCAACTTTTACCTTAAAGGTCCTTGAGCACTTCGGGCACGTGAGTACGCCACCGCTATAATTATAAAGTAAAGCCGTTGGTGGTCTGGCTTTAATTTTATCTCGCTTAGTGTCGAGTTCGTCTCTGCGTGAGGATTCGAAGGCGTCGATGTTTTGCCTTAAGAGACGTCTCCATTCCGGACGCTTTTCCTACAGTATACATTTAACGTTTTTAATACTATAATGGTTGCTCCACGGCTAATACCAAGGCAATACGAACATAACGTCTCAATTTAATGTCACCAATATCTCAAATGGAAGTAATGAATGCAAAATATAGTAAACAAAAAATATGGCCGCTTCAAGCACAAAATAAAAATGTAATCTACAGAAAGCGCCTATAAAAGAAAAGTCTGGATCCGAAACAGAACGGACATTATACAAAATGTAGGATTTCCGACTTGGACGCCAGCCATACTTGTGGGGCCTCAGTGCGAGCGGTGTAAATATAATCATAATAACTTTATTCAGTGTGAGTTGATGTTGGGACTATACGATTCTGTAGCGCATCAGGGATATTCGTGAATACAAACCGACAGTTTTGAAGCTATTATCTGGAAGAAGACAGCATCCTTGATGCGCAGAGTCGGAGTCCCAACGTCATCCTTATAATTATTACAATAGGCTGAATTTTCCGATATGGCAGTGCTTTGTGGACAAAGTGATCACCCAGGTTTTACTACACAGGTTCATTAAAAGAACATTTTTTTTCTGTTTTTAACTAACCCATTTTAATTCAATTTATTTTTTGTGTCTTAGTAACAAATCTATGGATAGGGTTAACCTTAATAAGGCAATTTAATTTATTTATTATCAGTACACAACTCCGTGGTCTAGTGGGCATGTTCGGCTGCGTGATCCGGAAGTCTAGGGTTCGAATCCAGCGGCGAAACGTCACTTCATGCGATTTTACCCAGCTTGGCTAGGAAATTGCAGGCCGTATCACCAGATTGTCCGAATAGAAAGACGATATTAAAATGGTCACCACTCAGCGTAACCAAACATCTCTGTACGATCTTTTGTGGTAACCAATAGAAGTAAACTCTCTACAACATATCGCGATCCACAGCTGGATATTGTTCGGTTTTCTTAATCAAGCTCCTCCAGCGGGCATAGGGCCTCCCACGCTACGCTTACCAAGAAGCAGACACAGTATGAGAACATACGACTATGTGCGCGCGCAAGCATCGATAATTAAAAGGATTTATCCCTCGACCCTTAAAAAAATTTTGCACGTTATTATCCACTCGACCCCTAAAAACCCCATAACTGGTAAATGTAAATGTAAAATTGTCTTAAAATTGCGATACCAGCATTTTTTTCAATTATCCATACCTGTTTCAGACTGAAAATAACCCAATTGTAGAATAATGTAGTTTCAAATTGTTTACTTAATTATTATTACCAACATATTACCCTTGAAGATAGCACAACAAGCTTTGAGCTACATTATTAGAGCTCTTGAATATAAATCTAATAGTTTCGGAAAACTCGTAGCGATTAAGCAACTAATACAACGTTTATAACAAAGTCTTACTTAAAATGGCAAAATTAATTTTAAAAGCTACGTTTTTCGTAAAAAATTTTTTGAATATCAAACGCAAAACTTAAAATTACACATTGTTTATTCAAACAAATCTTTGATCGATATTATTGAATTGTCAATAATTTTCATATTTTAATACTTTTTTTTTATATACATAAAAGTTTAATAACAATTAGTATACACCGGCACAAAATGTCGGTATCTATCGAGAAGAATTTGTCAAGGAAATCCGTAAAAGTAAACTCTGAAGTAAATGCGTACCTAAATCAGCATTAGAAACAAATTTACCTAAGACATATCAAGAATGACGCTCTTTTGACATAGCTGTTCATTTTATAGCTATATTTACGAATAGATATTATAAAATATTTATTCCATTTTTCAGTTTGCAAATCTTTACAAATATTGAAAGAATACCTTTTTTGGACGACCCATCTGGTGTAGCGGTTGAATGGTCGACTGCAACACCAAGGGTTCCGGGTTCGATCCCCGGGCAGTACAAACATTTGTGTGCATGAACATGTCTGTTTGTAATGTCTGGGTGTTTTCTATGTATGATATGTATGTATTTAAAAAAAAAAAATTATTTAGTATATTTATCCGTGTTTAGTACCATAAATACAGCTTACGCTTAACTTGGCTAGATGGCGCTGTGTAAATGTCAGTGATTTATTATTATTTATTATTATTTATACAAGACTCTAGATTTTCTGTACAAAACAAAATATTGAGTGTAAATTATTAATAGAAGAAATAAACTAGGTAACTTCTATACAACCCGCTGTAACTGCGACCCCACCCTACAACAGTGTCCACTCCACTTAGCCGCAAAGACGGGCTCTCTGAACACCTAGTTACGGATGACACAGATCTCTCGATATCATATTTTTATGCATCTTAAAATGTACGAGTGGATGCGACAAATTGAAAAGCTGGACATCTTTTCACCGTCATTCACACTGCGCCAACTATCCCCAATCCAAGTCTTAGTACTCTTGGTAATTTTATTAATTACAATATAAACTACACCTTTACCTTTTATTCAAAAGTCCCTGATAGCTACAAGTCAGTTGGGTTTTTAAGCTTCTATTTATTTATTTAATCTTTAAGAAATTCAGCTTAATATAATACATGTGTTTAAGTGTACATGACATAATACATAGCACTTAAAAATTTCACTGCTAAGATACGACACAAAAATACAAAGCATGAACAAAAGTCACATACATACATTTATTAACTTCGATCATAATAATATGTTCGATATTAGTCTATGAAATAGCATATTAGCATTAAATCAACAATTATATTCAAAACACACATGCTGCTCTTGATTATATTAGGTGCTTCTTTCTCAACAGCCAACACTTAAAGCACTTTTTTCATATATCAAAAATCTTTTTTTTGCTTTCCTTTAATAATTTTATCTATGTTTTGAATTATGACCTTCGTTCTTTCTTTGATGAACGTCTTAAGCGGAAATTTCAATGGATTGTGACGGTGAAAATAAATAAATATAACTCCTATTGAACCCGCCGTAACTGTGACCCCACCCTGAAACAGTGACCACTCCAGCCACAAAGACGGGCTCTCTGAACACCTAGTTACGAATGACACAGATCTCTCGATATCATTTTTTATGCATCTTGAAATGTATGGATACGACCACAGACATCCGAATATACAATTAGACTGGACGAGCCGCCAAGTTTAAAGGCAGTCCCAGTGTCGCAATTTCTTTTCGGTTCTTATCTGTGAAATTTATTCTATTACTGGTAAATTAACTGATTCATTGCGATGATGGCATGTTACAATTGCACAGGATGGCATTTTTGAAAAAAACGGTAATTTCTTTCTAAATTCGTGCGTCTTGACTCGTCCCCAGCAGCGTAAACTTGGAAGCCAGTGTATGCTCGTTGAGCTTACATTTGTCGCACTGTAAACGCGGCTCGCCCCATCTCTTGTATTGGGAAATCTGTGGATACGACAAATTGACAAGCTGTACACCTTTATACCGTCATTCACACAGCGCCATCTGTCACCATTTCAAACAAGGACTTTGTACTAATCATCTTCATAACAGCGTAAAATGTACACTGCTAGTGGCTTGACTCGATACTATGTGGTGGACTCGGTACTGAGTCGCCTATGTAGGTACCACTGCAGTAACAGATATCATGAAATAAGAGAGCTATGCACTTGTCGATTTCAAATAGTTACCATTACAATGGTAAGAATTTAATATCAGTCAGTAGGAAATATTTATCGGATAATAAAGTGTATTTTTGCACAGTATTTAAGTTACAAAATTTTTGTAATAAAGTTTGTAAAGTTACGTGTAGATAAATGATAAACTCTGTAACCAATGATATAAAAAGTTTAAAAGAGTGACTATCGAGTTTCTTGGCGGCTTTTCTCGAATATCCTACTTATTCCGAACCGGTGGTAGAGTCATAAAAAATATGATAATAACAATTAACGATTCAATCATCATCATCAGCTATAAACGTCCAGAGGGCACTGTAATAAGAGCCTACCCCGTAACGTGGGTTGTATAGGCCTTTAGTCGTCACGCGAGCCAGTGCAGATTGAATACGACTTCACGCACAACTTTGAAATCTTTTCGCAGGCGAGCCAGGTTTCCTCACGATGTTTTCGTTCCCGTAAGAGCGTCGATAACGTACATATATTTATCGAACAATTCGAAAATACATTGGTACGTCGGCGGGATTTGAACTCAGCCTCCCGGAGGAGGGCGACAGCCACACCATGCGCCACGCACCGACACTCTGACGATTCAATATTATATCTAAAAGATTTAATTGAATAAAGATATTTTGAGGACCTCAACGTAAAATAAAGAACAAAACTACAAAAAATCGTACAGTGATTTTCCGCGGAATTCGTTCGACCTCCGGGTAAAAATATGTTTAAAAATAAATAAATATCCACTAACATTTACACATCGTTCGCCTTAACTTAAGCGTGAAGCCTATAGTTTGGGTACTAAACAATGGATAAAACATACTATACTTTTTTGTTAATACATACATATTATACATAGAAACACCCAGACCAGTACAAACAGACATGTTCATGCACACAAATGTTTGTACTGCCTGGGATCAAATCCGGAACCCTTGTATAGAAGACGTCTCAACATTCCACCAAATAGGTTGTTAAATGAAGAAATATACCTAGTAAACTACGTAGCTATACCTTATCAGTAACTCAACATTCATTGAAAGTAATAAACTTTTATTTGCCATCATTAAAAATACAGGCTCCCTAAGGGCGGAAAGGGACAGAATTTTCGCAAAAAGACAAAGAGAGATAGCAGATCCAGTGTCGTCATTTTGTAGATTTATTTACTTGTTTACGAGTAACAGGGACGCTTTGAAATGTTTTTTGATGAGTATCGTGAGTGAATTAAAAAATATTGTTGACATCCCTTGTCTATGGTCCTTATTTTTTCTTTATCAATAGTCGAAAGATAAAGATTCAAAATTATTTATTTGCAACCTTAGTTATCAATTAACTAATAATGCACAATCTCATTCAATAATTGTCCGCGGCAAATACGCCATCGCGTCGTTTACGGCAATTTTCCATCATAATGACGTCCGCTCGCAATGTCATAGTGACAGAATGCACGTGATTTTAATTTGTACCCTTTTAATGACGCCTTAAGGTCAAAATTTCTATGAATGTATAACTTTATATGAGTTTGGCACTGAATAAATGATTTATTATGTTTTCGAAATCCTTAACATAAAAAGGCCAAATAGTGGCCCGGTCCTTAAAAGGCATGTGTGGGGCCGAAGCCAACAGCACAGAGGCCCTTTTTCGAATGTCCGATCTTTGTATGAATTACACGTGGCGGATGCCATCACAGAATGCACGATTTGATACAGCCCATGATGACCCCCGCCAGTAGACTATTGCAAATACACCGAAACTACGATACCGGGCTAAGGAATTGTGTTTTGGTGAACTGGATAACTGAGCTATGTCAAAGTCAAAATCCATTTATTTCAAATTAGGCTTACAAAAAGCACTTATGAACGTCAAAAAATATACAAAAAAATTCAATAAAAAGCTATTAAAATACTAAACTAAAAAATATTAATATTTGATCGCTGAAAACAAAGGCTTCAGTGGTTTGCTGTT
>PQWD01010549.1:0-29314 GCA_019425675.1 Leucinodes orbonalis
CCAATCTGATAGTTTTAACACGTGTTCTGTTATCTAATAGAAAAAGACACCTGTTAATCAGTACTTATTGACGGCCCATGCGATATAGGTACCTAACTTCCTTATCAACTATTGTTGAGAAGAATAAATTAACCGAGAACCGATAATGTTTTTTTTTAATTCACACAGCTCGCCATTTATTAAATGGTCACAATTTTTATAAGAAAGAAATAAATAATGTATTATTTTTAGTCTTTGTAGTAGCCGGGTATCAACATATATTTATTCATTTTAAGTCCACTAAGAACATATAATAATCATTCTGAATCGAACTATTGTTTCACTGGTTCGGACTATTTTTGTTTACCGAGAAGAATCCAGCAAAAAACTCAGTCACTCTTTTCAAAAATTAAGCTAATTATTTACAATACTGTTTTCAACATCTGTATTTATTTATCTTACTTTGTTTTAAATAGTATTTTGCGCATATGAATATTTGTGTTATATTTTCAGTTCATATTTATGTGTAGTATCCATTAGTCAATAAATGTTTTTCAATTTTTTTCTTCAATTTATGAATCCGATCGAACCTCTCGATATGGTAGCGACTTCTCACAACCACATCACATGGGTCGACATTAATATTTATTTAGTTCCCTATAACTATTGAATGTAAGGGTCGGTAAACCTACCGCATGGATCGTCATCCATTCATATAATTCTCTATATGCACTTGCATTAGAGGTGTAGGTGTAAGCCCAACGGCTCGCATTCAAGTGCACTCATGCAGCATGCTTACAGCACATCCGATCTGTCTAGTACATCGCTTGGATGGTCTGTTACACTCCACAACTCTGGATGCGATAAGGTATACGTAGGTAATACTATATATAACTACTTTGAAGGTTTTTCTTATGCTAAAGTGAGGACGTTCAAGATGCTCGCCTAATGGTAATGTGATACGCCATGACACAGCGCATTGAGAAGGAGACCAACAACTGATACAGTTATTATTCTTCGTGAATGCCGCACTGCACCCGAGAGACAACAGATGTTAGGTAGCTTATACCCGGTAATTTCGCTAGCTTCAATGCCCTCATCCCCAAAACACAGAAGTGCAAATCATTTCTATTTCACGGGACGATATCTGGCACTGGGGTGGTACCTACCTAGACGACAGTACCAAGTTTACCACCTTGTAAATATTAGTTAATATTAAAACGTAGGTGCACCTACGTTTTAATATTTAGTTACCTATGTAAACTTAGTATAGAGCTCAATTATTTTAATGCATCCAGGCGCTTCAAGTGTACTAAAAGTGTATTTAGTTCGTCTGAGTGAATAACCGCTAATGAATTAAGTTTGCGCAACCGTTGCACTAAGAGACTCTTTAACAATTAAAAGTTTAGTTTTGCGTAACCTATGTCGACCCATTTGACGACCCATTTAGTGTTGCGGTCGAGAGGTCGGCCGCAACACCAAGGGTTCCGGGTTCGATCCCCGGGCAGTACAAACATTTGTGTGCATGAACATGTCTGTTTGTAATGGTCTGGGTGTTTTCTATGTATAATATGTATGTATTTAACAAAAAAAAAATATATATATGTATGTTTATCCGTTGTTAAGTACCCATAATACAGGCTTTAATGCTTAACTTGGGGCTAGATGGCGCTGTGTGAATGTCAGTAGATATTATTTTATTTACTAGCTTTGCCGCGACTTCGTTCGCGTGGACTCAGGTTCGTCCCGTCTAGATCGCTTGTAAATAAGCCATTATTTCTTGTACAAGTAAGGATAAAAAATGGTTATTGTGGGTTATTCTAAGAGATAAACATTTAACCATCACGGACTTTTTTGTATACCTTTTAAGTTGTACAATACTGTAGTACATTGTTTTGATCTATCTTGTAGGATTCAGTCAGCGTTTGCAATGTAAGCGCAAAAAATTTGTTTTTTTTACGACCTCACATTAGAAACCTCAAAAATTGGCCTATGTGTTATTCTGATGTATAAGCTATATTGTGGTAAAGTTTCATTCAAATCCATTCAGTAGTTTTTACGTGAAAGAGTAACAACATCCATACATACATCCATACTTACAAACTTTCGCCTTTATTATAGTAGTAGGATGTGTAATTTACTAAGTGGCACTAAGTCTAGGCAGATACCGCCGCATTGCCAGATATCGTTTCGTAAAATAAAAGTGTTTTGTAAATAACCGGACACGCGTTTAAAACAGCAGTGTTTACAAAGTTTAACATCAATTTAAAGCAATTGCACGTGGAACTTTTATGAAATCGCTGGTGTATTATATCAGATTAGACCTCTTCTTGACTGCTATGTTTGGTCATAAGAAAACAAACTTGTGCTTATCCGTTCTCTATTTGTACACCGGGCAGGCGTAAACAATAGATTTTATGTTCTGTCTGATTATATTACAGTGGAACACTCTAAGTTATTATCAGAGACCAATGCTAAAATAATATTTGTCTATTAACCTATCGCAGTTTACTGCTGGACATAGGTCTTCCCCTTTTGCACCAGATATCCCGGTCCACTGCTTTCCTCATCCAGCCTCCACCAGCGACCTTTCGCAAGTCGTCGATCCATCGGGTCGGAGGGCGTCCTACGCTACGCTTGCCGAGACGCGATCTCCACTCCAGAACTCGTCTGCTCCAACGGCCATCGGTTCTGGCCGTTTCCAATATTTAGGTGCATAGTATTTATATAATCTGTGGTATTAAGTAGAGATGGATAGCAGCGCGTTCTCATTACACTCAAACATGTTATACCCGTAAGTACCTCGAACTTACTTGAGATAATTTTTAACACAGCATTTTTAACAAATAATAGCTTACATGCAAAGAACGAGAATCAAAATAGATTGACATGAATACCTCTAAATCAAACAACTAAAAACTTTTATTTTGACTATAGATCTGTCGGTGGCTAAATGGTGTGGACTGTCGCCTTCCTACCAGGAGGGCTGAGGTTCAAATCCCAACACGTACCAATGTGTTTTTGAATTTTCGAAAAAATATGTACGTTATCCGACGCTCTTACGGTGAAGGAAATCATCGTGAGGAAACCTTCATGCACGCCTGCGAATAGATTCGAAGGTTGTGCGTGAAGTCGTCCAATCCGCACTGGGCCCGCGTGGACGACTAAGGCCTAATCACCCTATACGGGGTAGGCTCGTGCCCCTCGGTGGGGACGTTTAATGAGCTGATGATGATAGATCTGTAAAATTAACTAAATGTACAGTTAAATAATATCATTGTGAGAGCAATGATTATGAAATAATCGCATTATCCTTTTTGAAGGATAATTTTAGGCTAATTGTTGTTGGTTCCTGGCACACTGAACAATAAAGAGATTCGTACTGAGCGAATCAATTGTTGTTGGTTCTTAGCACACTGAACAATTGAGAGATGCGTACTGAGCGAATTAATTTTTGTTGGTTCCTGGCACACTGAACAATTGAGAGATGCGTACTGAGCGAATTAAATAATTGATGTCTATTCGGTTTACATGTTGTTCGCAATAGTGTTCGTGAACCACTTTGTACAAAATTGTTAAATCTGTGTCTTCACTATCTATAAGTAGACTTTAAGTTCAAAAGTGGACTATTACAAGCTGTTGATAATGTTAGCCAGACATTATTCGTACTGAAGCATGTGCGCCGATCGATACCTCAAGGCATGCCTTTTAGCCTACACACGCAAGTCTAGCGTCTAGGCTAGTGTGCTTTTGTGACTAACTTAACATCTTTGCTACGGTCACGAGTGATAAAGCAATAATATTTTATAACTGTGTATAATAAATCTCTCTCTTTACAACATATGCACATAGGTCTTCCCGATTTTGCGCCAGATATCCCAGTCCTCCGCTTTTCTCATCCAGCCTCCACCAGGGACCTTGCGCAAGTCGTCGGTTCATCGGTCCGGGCGTCCTACGCTACGCTTGCCAAGACACGGTCTCCACTCCAGAACTTGTCTGTTCCAACAGCCATCGGTGGCATAGAGTGTCGGTGGCTCATTGATGTGGACTGTTGCCTTCCAATCTGGAGGATGCACGTTCAAATGCCTCTGTGTACTAATGTCTTTTCGAATTTTAGAAATTATGGGACGCTCTTACGACGATGAAGAACATCGTTTGATTAGTTTATGTTTGACCTCCCAGCTAAAAGTAAAAATACAAAATGTATCTTTTTATGTTACCAGGTTACTAACTGTTATAGTATTTCAACCTAAATATAAACTTTGTGTGAACTAACCTTACCCGCCTACTAACTTGCCTTAGAATTAGGCACCGGCGACCTAGTTGCAACCACATAATAATTTCGCCATTACAATCAGATAATAAATAACCCCACTTAGTTATTCAAACATATACGTATAGCACATGGACAAGTCAGCTAACACAATGGCCTAGAAAAATAATGATTTACTGTGAAAAAAGGGTGCTGAATAATACCTAACCTTTTAGGCAATCAGCATGTAGGTTTTTAGTAAGTTTAGAAATGGTTACATGCATAATAGACAGAGCGTCGGTGGCTCAATGGTGTGGACTGTTGCCCTCCTACCGAACGGGTTGAGGTTCAAATCCCGCCACGTACCAATGTTTTTTCGAATTTTTCGAAAATATTTGTACGTTATCCAACGCTCTTACGGCGAAGGAAAACATCGAGAGGTAACCTGCGTAAGCTTGCGTAGAAATTAAAAGGTTGTGCGTGAAGTCGTCCAACCGTGTGGACGACTAGGGCCTAATCACCCTACACGGGTAGGCTCTTGCCCCTTGGTGGGGACGTTAAATATGCTTATGATGATGACATACATAATGCTTTATAAACATATATTCTAAAGAATCTTTTATAACTTAGTATCTAGGTAAACACTAGATAGTAAGCCTTAAATACAGTAGAACGCCGATTATCCGAACGCCGATTAACCGAATCGCCAATTATCCGAATCGGTCCTAAGCCTCTATTATTGTTGTGAATTTTTACACTTTGTATTTTTGATACAGCCTGATGGGGTTGCAACTTTATCTGATCGAGATGTTCAAGTGAGCGTTATTGTAGAACTGTGTTTGTTAAACTTAATAAAGTTTATTCGATGTGTGACAGTTCGTTTTCCTGTATTACCAGGCTATGTCCGAATATCCGAATTTTCGATTATCCGAATCGACCCCGGTCCCAATTAATTCGGATAATCGGCGTTCTACTGTAATTGCATTTCTTTTTTACTAGCTGTGCGCTTTAAGGTTATGTTTTGCTGCAGGAGATTATCTTATTACTAGAACAGCTATTTAAGTATATAATCTCATGATCAGAAACTTCACTATTTAATTTACTAGGGGCATCAATAACTAGTATTGATAACTGGTTTGAATATAACATAATCACCCGTATTATCACGTGTTACCGCCAAGGCAAAAGGTTTCGATGACGTATGCGAATAACCTTACGTGATACTTATTATAAAACTTGGAGTCGAGTTGCTGGGGTTACATGGCTGTTGCTCAGAATAATGAAAGATTCCTTTTTTTACGACAGAAAATGCTTTTCGCACTATCTCCACTACTGGGGATGCAGTGGGGGGTGTGTCAATGTGTGGAGCTCAAACCCACTAAAACCTGTCGGTACTCCTTTGATCACTGTCTCGCCAGTGTTATGGGAAGTCTATTGAGTAACTAAACATAAACATGTCTTGAGTCTTCAGGCGGTCGTACGTGTTACGAAAAATTATGATGAATGCGATGAAAATTCATCGATAATTTAGATGCTGAACACACAAAGATGTTAGTTAAGTACAGAATTGAAACAAGAAAAATTAAACTATATATTATCACAAACCTAAGTAAAAAAATAGTAATCTTAGCAAATATTGAAAAAAATCCTCAACGTTAAATTAACTACAGAAACTGAAACCATTTTCTCCAACCTTGAAAAGAATTCAGACAGTACCCGATAAAATTAAATTAATTTGCGAACTCTACACAAAAAGCTTTGTTCTACTTTAATTAAAAAGTCAATACAGCAATTTCTTTGTATAAACACAATATAATATTGCCGGCCTTATTTTGTACAAACACACGCCATAGTTTTAAAATGTACTAGTTTATTATGCGAAGGAATTGGACATATAAAGCCGGTTACTTTCTTGCATGTCATATTTCAACGGTTTTTATTTTAGTTTATTAGTAATTTTTTGTCGAAAATTCGTGGCCTATTAGTGAGATTCCTAAACGTGACAGTGTATTTATATAGATAATTATTACGTTTGCAAATAATTAAATAACGCAGCGTGACAGGCCAGCAAGGTCGTTTTTACTTTTGACTTTAATTCGAATACTCTATTAAAACTTAAATTTGGTAGTACTGTCAAATCCAAAGTCAATATTCAATTCTATTAATTAAAAATTATAGAATATGGACAAGTTGTGAAAGATATTAAATATATCTTTTTTATATGAATATGAGTAAAAATAAATAGAACAGTTATTTTATTTCAATAATTGAAATAAAATAATTGTTACTGTTCAAGAAAGATGCTTTTAAAAATACGAAAATTCTTAAACAATAAAATCGCATTATCGTAACACAGTTGGTTGGTAACAAAAATAAAATTACAGACACATTTTTATCCCGAGTATTAAGGCTACGATGTTATGCGACATTATTCGAAGAATCCCGAGAAAAATTTTTTGCACAACCACGACTCGGGTCCAAAACTATCCTCAGTCGTTATATCCGTAAAAAACGTGGATTACAAAAGCGCTCGTAAAATGTGGATGTGGCTACTGTAAATGGACTCTTAGCCACTCAGTGTAAAATTAACAAGCTGACAAACTGAAACGTGAATCAACCTTGATTAAATCATCTGATAAAGATTGTTTGCTCGCAGAAATCATTGGTAGTACAGTCAGTAAGAACAAACATTTGCAGATTTAAAATTAACAAAATTAAAAAGTAAATAGTATATAATAAATTAGGGGCACGTGCCTACCGCATAGGGCCTTAGTCGTCCACGCGGGCCCAGTGCGGATTGGCCGACTTCTTGCACAACCTTTGAAGCTCTTCGTCGGCGTGTGCAGGTTTCCTCACTATATTTCCTTCACCGTAAGAGCGTCGGATAACGTACATATAATTTCAAAAATGCGAAAATACTTTAGTACGTGGCGGGATCTGAACCTGCACCCTCCAATTGAAAGGCAACAGTTCACACCAATAACCACCGACGCTCACAACAACAAAATTTTGAACAAAAATAGCTAAAACCGAATTTTCCTAAATTTTGTCAATATGGAAGTTTTGACAACGTGCTCACTGTTCAGTCAAGAACTCGTTCTAATATTAATTTGCGTGATTATAACTTATGAGTTTTACAAGGCAATTGTGAAGTGGCACATGAACATATGCTAAGGAACTGGTAATATTACGTCTTTGAACTTATGAAGGTCGAAAACTCACTTCAACACCTATCTTCAGAAAGTACGTAGCCACAGTAATTCCAAGGGAAGTGCCAAGAGCCATTTTGAATGAAGGTTACTATAAAGGGATATGTCGTCCCTTCGGCCCCGCAATGCACTTACTTTGACGGTCACTTAAGGTACTTGGATGAATGAGGGCATGTACTTACTTCATATATAAGTATAAATCCACATATGTATATAAGGACGTCCATAAAACCTACCAGGGAAGGTTGCCTCTGACGCTCTTATATGATTCAATAAATAGCTGCCTTCGAATCTCTCCTCGAAGATTTCCTCGCGATGTTCCTTCACCGTAAGAGCGTCGGATAACGTACATATAATTTCGAAGATTCGAAAACACATTGGTACGTGTCGGGATTTGAACCTCAGCTCTCCCGGTAGGAAGGCGACAGTCCACACCATTGAACCATTATTACAAGTATATCTAAGCTGCTACCTATTATAATTTCTATTCTGATATAAACAATGAACTTACATCTTGTAACTTGCACAATCTTCTCAAAGTGTCTTCGGCAAACTTCTGCCCATCGCGTCAGTTAGGCGGAATTTTTCATTCGGATTAACATGTTACAATGACAAACAAACAGTAATTTTATTGTTTGTCTAAAGTAGGCTTAATACTGAGGAGAATGGTCTGCTTGTTAGCAAAAGGCATCTCAGGACTTAGAATTAAAAGTGTAGAATTGAAAAAAAGTTGCGCCTGATATAATAATTAGGACACTGAGTTTTGTAAACCAATTAGCTTCATTCACTCTACAAGGATATCGATGTAGTTTCAAAATAAAGCTTATACAGAAAACTGGTAACATATAATATTCCTTAACGTGATCCCTTTATTAACGAGCCTTTATTTTCTTACTGCAGGGCACAGAAAGACCGTCTGTGGGGTGATTGGGCCATAACCCACTATGCGAGGTAGGAAGCTAAGAGGCAATGGAGCGAATGGTCTGTAACCCACCACGAGCTCGGAAGTTAGAAGTCTTGTTAGATGTTAAATATATTGGCACCACCGACTCTAGCGCCATACTGAGATCTGGTCGAAAGCACTATGATTACACACATGATTTTAATGACTTTTCAAATAATTCCTGATTGCATTGTCACGTCAGTCACTTGTGTAAGTTACCTAAGTTTATAAATATCACCGCAAATTAAGTAACTAAAGTGCACGTAATAGTAACAGCCTTGGTTAACGAGGAAACAAGAAAAAAGGTATTGAACTTTTTATCTTGAGTAAAAAAAAACATATTAGTGTATCTTGCTACCATAGTGTGTGTGTCTTTTTGTGTTTGTAAGAAAATAATTAATAACATCTAAATAAAATTGAAGTAGAGCGTCGGTGGCTCAGTGGTGTGGACTGTCGCCTTCCTACCGGGAGGGCTGAGGTTCAAATCCCGACACGTACCAATGTATTTTCGAATTTTCGAAAAATATATGTACGTTATCCGACGCTCTTACGGTGAAGGAAAACATCGTGAGGAAACCTTCACGCACGTCTGCGAAGAGATTCAAAGCTTGTGCGAGAAGTCGTCCAATCCGCACTGGGCCCGCGTGGACGACTAAGGCCTATACACCCTATACGGGTAGGCTCGTGCCCCTCGGTGGGGACGTATAAGGAGCTGATGATGATGAAAATTGAAGTGTTTATTTGTAATATTTCAATAACCCTTTTTCTTTTTCACGCATATGCATAAATACGGCACATATGCCAAAATATTTTCTATTATTTTTTTGACTGTATGTCTGTCTGTTTGTTCCGGGTAATCTTTGTCCAGGAGCGGTCTGCAACAGGTTGAAGATCGACAGATTTGTAGAATAAAATTGAAATTGCAATACATTTATTCAATCGAACATTCCAGAATGAACGGAATCATCCAGATTGTCTCAGATATCAGCATCCTCTCATGTGTTCAACAATGAATCACAATGCACTGTGAGTGTGCACACTCATACGGATTACCGTTAACAATCGCCCTTTCAAATGTGCATCTTTTGTCTCCAACGTTGCAAGACATCGCTTCGATGCAAATTTAGCTGCAATATCATAAGTTAACTTAATGTGAAATTTTATTTCTTCGTTATTTCATCATTTCATTGTCGTCAATGACATCTCTGACTGAGGCTGACATCTCAATCAATTACTCTCCATGGATCTTTCCATGGAGAGTAATTGATTGAGATGTCAGCTCTTACGCTAAGGATTCGAGGGCAGTACAGACATTTGTGTGTATCAACATGTCTGTTTGTATTGATCTAGGTGTTGACCAGACCACTGCAGGAGATGGATCTCCCTTATTTAGAGCAAGATAACCCAGTGCTCTGCTTTTCTCATCCTTCCTAATCCAGCTTGCAGCAAAAAATACCAGGGATTTTTACTTTATTTTGATAGTAGCGGCTATATGTGTTGAAGCTAGACTTAGATTTTAATTTCTGAACAGCAGTTGGCTGGTTTAAAATAATCCAATAAGTTCTAAATTTATTACGTGTATTTTAAAGTTTGACATTTAGGAGGTTCTGAAAATAACTGTTGCAGTAGATTCTGCTTCGCTGTAACTAAGCTTTAAAATAGGCTCTACATTTTCAATATTTTAAAAATGCCGAAAGAGTTTTCGTCGAATACATTTTGATGAAGGTTTAAATTTATCTGCCTCCATGATTTAGTTTGTTGAAACCGTAGATAGACCGTATATATACTTACTATATAAGTAAAATTACTTTGTGTATATTAAAACTCACTTGAAAGATTAACTTCATATTATTAATTTATGCCGATGATCCTGTGACTGCATGATTATAGCAATATTTTCAAATTAATCACTAAAGTACATTTTTCATTTATGGATACAGGTATTAAATTTGTGTTTAAAATTATTTCCAATTGAATCACCGGATTCTCTGAGTAAAAAGATGATTTCCATGCTTTAGTGGGCACGTTAAGCCCACGACGCAGACTACTGTCTTAGAATTGTTGTTAACACCAATCCACATCGAGCCCACGTGGTTGTTAACAGGCTCCCCTTAGCTATTCGTAAGGGCTGCCCTATATATGCGCTATAGTAGTAGTTATACACCGGTGGAGAATTGGCTGATAAAATAATATAAATTTGTATCAATATATAAATAAATAAAAATATATTTATTTTCAGACCATTGTCAATAGATTGTTAGTACAGAAATTACCTTAAAAACTATGTTAGTAACAGAATCAACTAAATAATGAAAAATTAACCATTTCACTACGTGCAAAATAGTGAAATGGACAAATGGGGTAGTTCAGTTTCTCTGATATCATCTTCAGAATACTGTCAGGACTTTCCCAAATACGGCGGTGAATGGAGTAGGGCATTTTTCCCATAAGCGTGTAGAATCCAATCAATAACAAAACTTAGTACTTAAATTATAGTTGTAGTTACCATTATTAATGACTTGAACAATATTACATAAGGCAAACAAATTTATTGAATTATACATCAGCCATATAATAATACCTCGCGTTATTTTTAGGCAGCAACGCCACTAGTTAGTATTTTTATTATACAGCCTAGGTTGATATTTTAGGTGCACTAAAGCTCAAGGCTTCGAACGAGTCGAAGTCGGTTCGTTGGCTTTATTACCTAATCACAATTCAGGTTAAAGCTACTGTAGAGAAGGGTTTAAGCAGGTTACAATTTACGACCGGCTGAACTGTAATCTATTTCAGGTTAAGACTTGGCAATTTAATTGCAGTATGGAGTAACTTCTAGAAAGAATTACGACCTCTTACTAGCTGCTGCTTGTACTTGTTGTAGCTAATTACTTTGGGTTACTACTTATGTTTTTATGTGTCCGTAGACATATTTTGATAAAGATTAAACTTTTATCAACAATGCTTTATCTCGAATTACCTTACCGTCATGAATTTCGCCATTCATACCATTATAAGTTTGTGTCAAAATTGTATATTTTGTTTTACTAAAAACACTTACTAAATTCAATAATTTCTACATTTCAGTTAAATGACAACATTCATTTAACTGAAATGTGAGAAATTATTGAATTTCATAATTCCTAAGATAAAATGCAAATGTGATAAAAGTAGAACGCTTAATTAAAATCATAAAGAAAGAATTCATAACAATTGTAAGAAATACGATAACAGTTACACTTAGCATTGCATCCAATCAAGTAAACAATGAAAGGACTTCATCAAATCAAACAAAGAAGCAGCAAAGCATGCCATGCCCAGTATAACAAGTAAAATCATGACTACGGCATTGATTCCAAATATAGCTGCCATTTGAAATAAAAAGGTTTTAACTAAGACAAACCACGTAACTTATTTATTTTACAGTCGCATATCGATTTTAACTTTACTGAAGCGCTTGACTGTTTAGGTTATACTAATCATTTATGTAGAATTGATTAATTATAATGTTTTATTGAACTGTAATACTCGCTTACTAACGACACACAAGTATTTCAAATTTAGATTCATATCTATTTTCGTGTCAAGATAAAATTAGCTGAGGAGTTATAACTAAAAAAGAAATCCTATTACAGCTGACGCCCACGCACAATCGATGTTAGAACACTGCAATTAATGGAGTCACACAGGGAGGTAATCTATGGCCTGAACTTTATTATTTTTTTGCTAATAGATTATATTCTAAATTATTTCAAAGACATTAGTTTGAATGAAAGAAAGTCGGAAAAATGCACCATTTATATTACTTTTTACAGTTTTTACAATAAAAATATTTTATAAATTTATGTGTTCCACTTATTTCACCAAAAATACGAATTCGTATTAATAAAATATGAATACAATATAAACATTGTACTCGTAACAATTTCTCCAGAACTTCCTTATACGTAACATTGAAGACTGCTAACATATTCAAGCAAGAAATTTCATGCTTTGGTATGATATAACATCTTATATCATTCTACAATAAAACGAAGTATTATACTATTGTTTTCACGTAACAAAGGAAGAAGATTTTTATAGATACAATATATGGAAGATAATAAATCTTTTTTGTCTATTTTAAAAAGATTTCTTAAAACGTAGAGTCATGTAAAATAAACATGAAGTAGAAATTAAAATTGGAACGCTAATTTTTTGATTGTGAATTGAAACTAACAACGTAAAAATGTTGATTTCATTTATGAGTAACATTTAAAAATTTCATCAAATTATATATAAAATAGTTACTACAACTGAAGCTTCACTTATATTTTAGATCCTAGGCTAAATGCGTAATTAATAATTATTTCAAGATTATTCTTGCATGGAAATAAAAACGTAAAAATAGGCATGACGTTGCTTACAAGAATTAAATAATTATTAAATTTCACATACTTTTTTTGCTACGAATTAAATTCAAATTAATGATAAAGTAACTTTCGAAAAATTTTAATAAATTGTTCAAAAGCTCATTAAAATCTTAAGGCTTATAATATCAACATGAAGATCTCAGTAAAGTGCAAAGTTTCCAATCACTGTATTTTAGACCCTAAACTCAAAATATATTTTTTCCTATAATCTATTACAGATCGTCAACAGTTCTTATTATATTTTTAATGACTATCACCGGCAATCAATACAACACAATCTTACTTTGACAAAACAGTATGGCACACATGAAAAGAAACATTTCCCTCTTGCTTGAATTCTTTGCATTATTATCACGTTTATTATATTGTTAACCTTAACCCTCCGTGACTAAATAATAAATAACGATGTGTGTTTTATGTTGTATTCTTTGAATGCTGTAAAGGTATTTCAATGAAAAATGAGTTTGCTATTATTTGATTTGCGGCCTTATCGTCAGAAGTTATACAATAAACAGTAATCTTAAATTACACTTGGACTAACATCTAAATGGTTACCTTTGAAAATCTAGTTTTAAAGCTAAGACGTTCTTGAAAATCAATAACCAATTTTTATGACACAGTACCACTATTATATAGGTACGTAGGGTACTAGGTTTCGAATTAAGGGACAAAAAAGTTGACGCTTTTGTTTTTTTATTATTTTATGCATAAAGATTAAGTCATGATACTTCATAATATACTGCCATCAAAACAGAAAAAATTTTTTTTTTTTCAGTCAATGTGTCAATATTTTTTTAATTTATAGGTGAGTAGGCTTCTTTAACCAAATTGTCTTATATTTTTGCATCTTTATTAAAATCTAGATTATTCCTGTATAATATCCCACATAACCAAAGGTTGTTAGTGTTAGCCTCTGTAAAGGTTATGTTTATGTAACAAGAGTTAGGTACGAAGTGTTCTAAAAAAAAGATACGTTTATCTGTTACTATTCACATTTCAAAATAAGCAATGAAGAAATACGCTTCATAGAAGAAAAAGAAAAATACTCCTTATCTTTGAATTCAGGTATAACGACAATTGCCTAGACTCTAGGCTAAATTTGTATTAAAATAATGCAATGGACAGCCTGTAAAATTTTCTCACATAAATACTTGGGTAAACTTTTCATTGAATAATTGTATTTTCCTATTCTTTAATAATGTATTAGTTTATTATCACAATAAAAACTAAAATTTGCGTGTCACATGCCTCATTAAATTAATTTTGGTCATTAAAGAAAATATGAAACTGAAATAACGCGTTAATCAGCGTTCTCTTTAATTACTGGTTAGCTAAATATCGCTATAAACGCTTAAAAACATTTCGTATTGCGACAAAACGAACGTAAACTGTAGAGTTTGATAGAATATATTTAATAACGTTCGGCATGAATTTGCATTGGTAGATAAAAACAAGAGAAAATTAATATAAACAATTCTTTTGTAACATGCTATTAATTAATTCGAAATGACTGAAAAAATCAAATATGTACACTCTACTTTAAAATACAATAAGTTCAACATTAATAATTAAGGCAATCCAGGTAATGACGTAAAATCATGTCATAGAGTCAAATAGAGTCCAACTGTGTATTAAAAAACGTTAATATTAATCTCATAAGAGACATAAAACATAGCTTTTTAACACCTACACTAGATGCGCTACCAAAAGGTTTTATTTATTATTATCCACGAAAACAATGGAAAGTCTCACAATATAAAATGCATTCGTATATTTACCTGAGCAACTATGATCGTTAGCAATCCACACAATTATAAATAAAACTGTACACAAACGCACTATCGGTTCACACACATTGAGTATTTTCGGCTTAATGTACACGCATTCAGTTTTTTTTTATATTCCGAATTCGAACATGGACCGCGACAGACTCTCGGCGCGTCTCTGTCGCTACTAAAGACGTCGAATCAACGAACTCGACGGTCTACGGTTGGCAAAACATTATTCATGCTCGTGTGTCCCTGGCACCGAGCACACCGAGTGAGCCGCCAGCTGTTTTGATATTTGTGAGCTGTACAATCGATTATATTCCACTGTCAAAGTGACGTAATGCCATAACGCGGGTTAACTTTTTTAAATTTCGAATCTTTCACATTCCAATTTCAACGCTATTGTGCCAGTACGCCGAGGCGGTACGATAGATACATAATCGAAAACACGGGTACGTATTGGGTGCGTTGTGTGCCGAAGTGGGTGCATTCTGAGTACGCCCGCACCGGCGGTGAAAGGGACAGATACTCTATCTGTCACAGTCTAACATCGATTTCGGTCATTGTACCCGTCTTTTTTCGGTGTAATGCACCGTCCCTTTCTATCGGCCGCATTACGCATGCGCACGCTGCGGAAAACCCCCGTCTGTTGGGAAATAGTGGCCCATTTTAGAACTGGCTCCTGGTCTAATTGGGATCTGGTACTTTGATCCATCAAAAGATGTGGGGTAGTGGGTTCGGGGCGAGATTTGAATAAGGATGTACTTGCATTGATGTCTAGTGCATTGGTTTACTAACTTGTAACACGCATGAGTTTCACATAGATGCAAACAAAACTCTTTGGAATAGCAATTACAAAAACAAAGAACTTGTGTAAACTGAACTAAAATAGGCTGTTTGATGATTAGACTGCGTGGGTTTACACGTTCGTAACACAATGAAAGGTGGTGCATTTCAAGCACAATCGACGTAGGGTTGCCAACTCTGTAACAAATGGACACATTTTAGCATTATTAGGATGTTAACAGGCTCTAAAAAAAGTTCTTTAAACTCTACATAAAATTTATTACTGCTACCCCTTCGAACTCTGCCAGATTGATTATTATTCTGCATTATATGAAACCTTTTATTTTTGTAATTGAAAAAAAATTCAATGTGCAACAACACAAGATAGTTACATTCACAGACATTGTTCAAATGTCATTAAAAATGGCTGGAAAATAGTAGTTTTTACATATTGCTAAAAAGGCTCAATTATTTTTTCAGTCAACCTCCCTGTATAATAAAATATAATGAGGACATTTGTATAATATAACAGTTAGTGTCCCGGCTAGCAATTTTACTGATGTAACACTCGTAAATAACAACTTTTAATACCACAACACAACAAAATACACTTGATAGAGTCTGATAGAGGCAATTTTGGACGATAAAAATTAGCCACTGACGTATTGAAATAGTTTGTGTTTTGTTGTTGTTCAGTAAAAACATTTGAGTCTATAAAAAATATTCTTTGTCTTAGTATTTTTGTATATCATAAGTTTTTTCCAAAACTTTTTCAAATCTCTAAAACGAATTCCAATATTATGCAGTTTTAAGACTTTGTGCAGTTTTCAAGCTGAAAATACTTACAAAATATCAAGAGAAACTGCAAACAATAGCTAGTATACAGTTTACATACTCAACCTAATTGCTTAGTTTGTCTTTTCAAATAGTTAAGCTAGACGAGATACTTCAAGCTTGCAAATCAACTGGGTGATATTATCTCATAGGAATGTATGTAATTTACTCGCTTAACGGCATAGCGCTCTAGATGCATACGTTATAGGTGCACTTTGCAACCTTAACGCGTAATGCAGATTTGCTGTAATCATAAAACCGCATTTTTATTATGTACTAGGTGGTAGACTTGTACTGACGTCTATGATGGTACCAACGCATAGTCAGATATGGTCCCATAAAATAGAAGTGTTTTGCACACATTGCAATTGTCATTGTAGCTAGTTAAATTACCGGGTATAAGAGACCTAACATCTGTCGTCACGGGTGACGGGCGCAAGGCAGTGTTGGCAGATAATAATGGCTAATTTTTTCATCATCACAGCCCAATATGTCGACTACTGAACGAAGGCCCATCCACATTCCACGCGGGCGATCCCTAGCAGTTGGCATCTATCTGCTCGCCACCTTTAACCAGGTCATCCGTTCATCTGGTGAGGATGACTACCTACTGTTATCAATTTCCATCAATACTGCATCCGTCATGGTCAGGCGTATCACTTACCACCAGATGAGCGTACTGATCGTCTCATCCATAAAAAATGGTAAGAATCGGTTTTTGCGGGTCTACTCTCATAACCACACTGTGCTCCCAGGCCTGTGCCTTAAATGGTGGCAATTTAGGCTGGTTAAGTTGATTAACATCAAATAAATGATTGATCTCCAAACAATGTTTTCCCCAGAGAAATTAGATGTTTTCCGGGTCGGTGTTTAGGGTCTATGACCGTTAACAGCGATCGAGTACTTTGTAACTGTAACCAAGAGATCCTCAATAAACTTACTGATTGAAAAGGGCACGTGTTCATTTTAACAATACACAGCATAGTAATATTTTTTTATATAATTTTGACGACCCATGTGGTGCAATGGTCGAGTCGTCGGCTGCTACACCAAGGGTTCCGGGTTCAATCCCCGGGCAGTACATACATTTGTGTGCATGAACATATCTATTTGTAATGGTATGGGTGGTATCTATGTAATATGTATGTATTTACAAAAAATATATATTTAAGTATGTTTATCCGTTGTTTAGTACCCATAATACAGGCTTCACAACAAGTGCCCATGTGTGGAAATATCATTCTTGACTTAGCATTCGCAGAATCGTGTACTCGCTTCCTTTTCAACCTATCGCAGTCCACTGCTGCACATAGGTCTTCCCCATTTTGCGCCAGATATCCCGGTCCTCCGCTTCCCTCATCCAGCCTCCACCAGCGACCTTTTGCAAGTCGTCGGTCCATCGGGTCGGAGGCGTCCTACGCTCACGCTTGCCGAGACGCGGTCACCACTGACCACAGACATCAGAAATACATTAGACTGGACAAGCCGCCAAGTTTATAGGCATCCTAGTGTCGCAATTTCTTTTCGGTTCTTACCTGTGAAAAGTTATTATATTTCTTGGTAAATTTACTGATTCATTGCGATGATGGCATGTTACAATTGTAGGCATTTTGAAAAAAACGGTAATTTCTTCTAATATTCGTGCGTTTTGACTCGTTTCACAGAGCGTAAACTGGTAGCCAGTGTATGCTCGTTGAGCTTACAGTTGTCGCACTTTAAACGCGGCTTGCCCCATCTCCTGTATTGGGAAATCTGTGCCACTGACAGACGTGTACTCGCTTACATACCCATGAAATATTTTCTTTTCTTTTAATGAATGCTTTCTTTTCGCTGATATAATTTTTTGTACGTGCTATGAGTTGCAATGGGTTTGTTAATATAGCGACAGAAAATTTGTATGCATTTGAGCATACTTTTGGTACAAGGAACCCTTTTATTAGCCTAACATTTTTTTATAATATATTATACTATACTAAGGTTCAAATCCGCACGTACCAATGTGTTTTCGAATTTTCGAAAACGTTACGTTATCCGACGCTCTTACTGTGAAGGAAAACATCGTGAGGAACCTGCGCACGCCTGGAAGATTCAAAGGTTGGGCGTGAAGTCGGCTTCCGCACTGGGCCCGCGAACAAGTATATGCTAAGCACCCTATAGGGTAGGCTCGTGCCTCGGTGGGGACGTTAAATGAGCTGATGATGTATATGTATGATGTAGAGGGGAATATAGCTTTAAACTACGATAGTTGACGAAAATTATAGTCAAATATTTAGATTAAGGAAAACATAATTATTTAGAACACCGCATTTTAAATAGATTCATGGTTGCTTAACTTTATATGTGTCGATATTCGAATACGCATGCGCCATGTTGCGGTCTGAATCCACAGCTGAGACCAAACTTATTCAATGAGACGTGTTCTTGGATGTTCTATTCTACAGTTGCTGCAAGTTTCTGCGTTATTATTCTTTTAACCAGTAAGGACAGTTTGATTATAAAACAATTGGAACAACCCATGTGTACTGACGATTTTGAATTTGTTTTAAATGGCAGACGTAACCCGTAAATATTTGGAATATAAAATAACGTTGCGGGCCCATTATGTAAGTTTATTAAACGTTTAAAAAGAAACTCTTATAATAGTGTCCCGCGTTGTTGCACGCCGGTATTTCTGTGAGGTCTTGTGGAGTAGAGCCGGCCCATTCGGCTAAACTATAGCACTCTCGTGGTGGAAAATCACTCCAGTGTTTATTATTTAAATTATTTTATTGTATCCGCTAAACAAATTTATTTTTATACAAACGCTATCGTTAAAGAAGAGCTCTGGAGTGAAGTCGTCTAGGTAATGTACCACCAGATATCGTCCCGGAAATAGGAGTGATATGCACATTTATGTTCCGGGATGAGGGCACTGTAGCTAGTAAAATGACCGGGTATAAGAGACCTAACATATGTTGTCTCGGGCGTCGGATGCAGTGCGTTGTTAATGGAGAATAATAACTGTCTATCAGTTTTCTTCAATGCCGCTTTGTTATGGTTGAGCGTATCACTTACTATCAGCTAAGCATCCTGACTGTCTCGTATACTCTGTAACCAAAAAACATACATACGTAAGATTTGTCTTATAATAACAAAACGTTTGAGGAATGAGGAACCGTTTACATAATGTTCTGGTATGTAAACTCTCCAAGCATTTACAAAATGTGTAGGCCACATATCCTATTAACCACAAAGGTATGGATATGCGGTAATAATATCTAACTATGTGCGTTGGCGCCTGTTATTAAAGATTAATTTTATTATAAAACTGCATTTTTAGCCGTCATTATTGGATTGAATTATCATGGATAAATAAATCCATTTCCGTAAGCTCTGATAAAGAGCAATATTATGAAACAAATATTGTATGTCTAAGAAGTCGGTTAAAAATTTATAAAATGTCTTTGCTTTGTTCTGGCTCGTTAAGAAACAAATACTATATTAAATAATCATCATTATCAGCTAATAAAACGTCCCCAATTAAGGGCACGATCCTTCCCGTATAGGATGTAGTCCTTAGTCCTTAGTGAGCACGCCTTTATTTCAGAAGATGTAAAAGAAATTAATAAAAGGCGGTTTTGTAAATTATTTTCACCAAATTCAATACTGTGTTACGTATTTATGTAAAAATTTAGTTCTGAGTGACTTTGTCATTTGACTATTTGCATTCGTTAAAAATCCCATCTCCGCGACTATTTCTGCAATGAACAGAAAACCTCAACACAACAACAAATAAATATACATTTCGGAACAAACAACTCGACTAATTGTAGTAAATAAGTACAAGCAAACACTTTTATATTATAAGTTCTGAGTATCTTTTCAGTGTAAACAATTTAATCATAAAATAATATGTTGACTAAAGTATGAGTACACTTTGCACGAAACAATAATGTTTACATTTTGCACCCAAAATAATTTTGTAATTTTTCCATCGGCTAACACACGTGCTTTATGATTTCGACCTTGTTCTTTCTATATAGAGTTGAGTATAAATATTTACACCAAATATTTGTGACGTTTGTAAACTAATTAATTGGAAATAAATAAATAAATATAAATATCCACTGACATTCACACAGCGCCATCTAGCCCCAAGTTAAGCGTGAAGCCTGTATTATAGGTACTAAACAACGGATAAACATACTTATATACAATTTTTTTTTGGAAATACATACATATTATACATAGAAAACACCCAGACCATTACAAACAGACATGTTCATGCACACAAATTTGTTACTGCCCGGGGATTGAACCCGGAACCCTTGGTGTTGCAGTCGACCTCTCAACCGCAACACCAAATGGGTCGTCGAAATAACACACACTACAAAACTGAAGAAGACTTAAAATTACGCTAATTACACGGACTTTTTTATGTTACCAAGTCACAGTACGGTCAAGACGCTCATCATCATCAGCTCATTAAACGTCCCCACCGAGGGGCACGAGCCTACCCGTACGCGGGATTTTAGGCCTTAGTTGTCCACGCGGGCCCATTGCGGGTTGGACGACTTCACGCACAACCTTTGAAGCTCTTCGCAGGCGTGCGTAGGTTTCCTCACGATATTTTCCTTCACCGTAAGAGCGTCGAATAAATAATTCGAAATCACATTGGTACGTGGCGGGATTTGAACCTCAGCCCTCCGGTAGGAGGGTAACAGTCCACACCATTGAGCCACCGACGCTCAGTCACCGACGCTCAAGACGCTCACCTGATGGTAAATGATACGCCTGACAATGACAGAGCGGCTTGATGTAGACAACTTATAGTACTCTCTCCCTCTTCAACCTATTGTAGTCCACTGCTGGACATGGGTCTCCCCCCATTTTGCGTCAGATATCCCTAATTTACCTTTCAATGTCAAAGTCAAAATTCTGATTTAATATCAGATTAGGCTTACAAAAAGCACTTATGAACGTCAAAAACAATACTAAAAATACAATAAAAAATACATTTAAAATACCAAAGTAAATCACAATAATGAATTTTGATATTTGGAAAAAAGCGCTTCGGCGTTTTGGCCTGTTGAAAAAGAAGCACCCAAGAAAACTCAACAGTACAGCCTTTTTTAAACAATGATTTATTACATAAAAAATAAACCAGAACCTTCATTTAGATTTACACTATTATTATGAGGCCAAACCTTCTCGAGAGAGATTCAGTTAGATTAACGCTAAGACGGACTGTTGTACAGTTTCTTAACCCTCTTACTACTTCTGTCGGATTTTAATGTCTCAAGCCATATTAACCACCGGGACCGACGCAGTAACGTGCAACCATGGCACAGAAATATCGCTTCTTTTACAGACAATCGGTTATTCAGCCTGTTCTAACCAAACAGGAAAATACCCATCAAAAATAATCATGAAAATAGGTTTACACTTACATCTAGATAACCGCGAACATACGTAAAAAAAAGTTTCCCTCGATGTCTCTGGTTTACCAACATCAGACTTCCCGACTTCCTTGCAATGGGACCACTTCTGAACTACTCTCTAATTACTAGGTGGTAGACTCGATACTGAGTCGTCTAGGTAGGTACCACCGCAGTGCCAGATATCATACTGTGAAACAAGAGTGTTATGCACTTTTGTGTTTCGGGATGAGGGCACTGTAGCTAGTGAAATTACCGGGTATAAGAGACCTAACATCTGTTGACTCGGGTGACGGGCGCAGTGCGGCATTGATGGAGGATAATAACTGTCTATCAGTTGTTGGTCTCCTTTAATGCCGCTCTGTCATGGTTTGGCGTATCACTTACCATCAGGTGAGCGCCCAGACCGTCCTGTACACTTATAACATAAAAAATATAATAATGAAAAAATAATCATCAACATTTGTTCATATAAGACGAAGATATACGCAAACAAACATAAAAAGAATATATACGGTTGAATTGAGTAACCTCCTTTTTTAAAGACAGTAAAATAACCTCCATTTTGAAGTCATTTAAAATGACTTTTACAGGGCGTTCTCCCCTGTGAGATTGTAAATAACGGCTCTCGCATCAAACAGAGATTTAAACTCAACGCTCAGACAACAGATCCAATTAACAAACCTAAAACTAAAGTAAACAATAATTAGCCTTCGTTACCGCTAATGGCTGATATCTGATACAACGAACTTTGAGATCCTGTTAGAAAATACGATACTTCAACTTATTCTAACCACTTAGCCACTTAAAATTAGACTTAATTGAAGTAGGTAGGCTTTCGTGTTACAATTATACCATAAATAATGGATGAGCAGTTTTGCATACAATCGATAAAACAATTCTCAAAGGTAATAATTTTGTTTAATTACACGAACGCTGTAATGATGATGATGGAGTAGTGAGAAGAGAGCCCGCCGGATCAGCAAGTGAAGTGGCAGTGGGCCTGTTACGTATGTCGCAGACGATCCATTGGGCAGCAGTCTGAGTTCGAAGACGCCCTCCGGCCCAATGGACCGACGACTTGCAAAAGGACGCTGGTGGAGGCTGGATGAGGAAAGCGGAAGGCCGAGATATGTAACGGAAAATGGTGGAGACCTTTGTTCAGCAGTGGACTGCGATAGGTTGAAGAAAGCGGGACATGAAGGTGGCGGGTTGTAGATGTATGTCAACTGCTAGGGATTGGTCCGCGTGGAAATCATTAGGAGAGGCGTTCGTTCATCAGTGGACATATGAGGCTGTAATGATGATAATCAGACTTACATTTATGGTTGGATGAATACTCGTATTAGAAAAAATTGTTATAATTAATAAAATTATGGAGTTTAAAATCAATATTTTATGTATACACCAAGTAAAATTTAAACGATAAATTATCTTAAACTCCCTCAACAGCTCTACAACGTTTATCAAGATCAATCTAATCGGTTATAGAATCATCTCAAGACTATTTCAATTAGTCGGCGTGTTTCAAGTGCTCGTCGCCGCTGACATGGTCTACTAAATCATTGGTCAATTCACCATCTAATCGGCAACAAGTATGTGGCACATATTCGGATTAACAACTATTAACATTGTTGGCCATAACGGCGGGAATTGGTGCGCGCGCGCATTGTTGACCTTCGCTCTAATTTTATTACAAACATTGAGTTAGCGTCGTGGCTCAATGTCACTGTTGCTTTCCGATCGAGGCGCAGGTTCAAATCCGCCACGTATCAATTGTTTTTTTAAATTTTCGAAATTAGATTCGTTATCATGCTCTCACGGTCCTGCGTCGTCGCGAAGAGATTCAAGGTTATGCGTGAAATCGTCCAACCGCACTAAGCCTCGCGTGGACGACTAAGGCTATACACCATACACCTTTACGGTAGGTTCGTGCCCCTCGGTGGGACGTTTAATGTGGTGATGATGATGTTTGTATTACTTACTTGGTACTTTTACCTATTTACATACAAGCTAGCTAGTTTCATTTACTTCAACATGTTACAAACGTGACGTCTATTTATTTGTTCAGTTTTTGCTTGTCTTACATATTCCTGTAACACAATTAAAACAAATTGTTTATGTTTGACTTTACCAATATAACACAAGCATGACCTAGTAGAATATTGGCCTTAATTTGGAAGACTATTTGTATTATTACATAAAGTTGACGTAGGTTACAGTTATCATTTTGTGACGTAATTATTTCCTACTAGTATTGCGCAAAAACAGTCATACACTATTAAAAAATTTATCATCAGCATCTCATCAGCGATATTAATAAATAATAAATCATTTATTTCCAAACACATACAAAGTTATACATAAAACAAAACTTAAATCTGAATTACAGTAAGGACACTGAAAGGTGCCCACTTCGCTTTATGTCAGTACTTAGTAAGCACGCGACACTGATCTTCCGTGTGCACGGGTGCAAAAGGAACGCAACGCCTGCGCCAAGCCGTAACAGTAATTAGCAGATTAAATAATATAACGTAATGAATAAAACATATTAAGTTTTTATATAAATTTTTGTTAAAATATATTCCCGTTACTTAAGAAGGCTTGCGCCCGAAAGCCCAGGGTCCGCTTTCCGACACTTTCTCTTCACTTTGCACGATCTTAGCACCATAACTGTTATACCACTAGCTCGCATGTCATCCTTTACACGTCAAGCCAACACTTCTGGGCTGCCCTTCTACCGGGCCGGGCGGAGGTGGCATGGCCAGGACATTTGTTTCCCACGTTGGTTGCCGGTTTTCGTAAAATGTGGCATACCAGCAAAGGCGACGCTCCTGCAGCTTCAGTCTACAATGTCACGGACATGATTATAAAAAAATATTTTAAAAATCAAATGCAATAGTTGGGTTCTCGGAAGCCTTAATGGATATATAATCACAGAGTTGGAGAGCCCTGAGTTTCCATCCAAGAAGGATAGCAATCAAAAAGAATTATTACGCTTATTAGAGTGCGATGTTACAAATTAATGTTATTATGTTCTACTTTTCGATTTTTTAAATAATATATATTTCATTAGTATTTATATTTCAATAATAATTAATTTTGTACTAAATTTTATGTTGAATTTATTTTTTGGTTTATTAAATTACATTAATTTATGTCAAAAAAAAAAATGTTATGAATAAACAAGCAGGTTCTTTATTTTTACATTTAATTGAAATTAGTATTTGTTTTTAATATTGAAATAACCATATTTTTCTTCATGCATATGAATATATTTAAATACGGTACATACACCAAAAACAACATTTTATAAAATAAAATGTGTTTTGTTTGTTCCGGGTAATTTCTGAACGGTTTGCACCGATTTGGACCGGCTTTTTACGCAAGTAGTGATATAATTAAGAAAAAAGATGGATGTTTTTCTAAAACAAAAAGTAATTCTAACTGAAAAGTAATTCAGAAATTTTTTTTGTTTTAAAAAATTATGCTATGGTTTACCATGAACTTAACGAAGCGATTTTGGGTTATCCAAATCGCTCGTTAAGTTCGTGGTATGTTTACCGCGAGAAATATAATCTTATACGCGGTATTAAATACCACGGGAAAAGCTAGGTCTAAATACAATACTGATGGTACGCGTGATATTTTTCTACTAAACTGATGATTACACAAACAATCTCGTACAAATCATCATGTAGAGTCATCAACTCTGTCCTTAGCAGCTAGCTGCTTGATTACATCATTACGCAACGCCGTCAGTTGAACAAAGGCGTGACTCACATTCGTCAAGCACGTGCGCGAGACATGTGCACTCAACGCACTCACGGTCTTGATACTGAACCAATCACGAGACCGGCGGCGAGCACATCAAATCGCAATGCAATTATATTTTTGTATTACAAATTGACGTCAGTACACTCCCTGATGGTAAGTGACGCTTGACTATGACAGAGGGGCATGATGGAAACTATCAACGAAAGACAGTATTTATTCCCTCAATGTCGCACTCACCCGTCACTCAAGCAGCAGATTGTTAGGTCTTTTATACAGGTCATTTTACTAACCACAGTTCCATCATCTCGAAACACAAAAATGCATAACACTTCTATTTGCGAACGATAAAATCTGGAACGTCTCAGTCGTCTACGGTAGTTAACACTCAATACTACTAGCGACTGAGTACGATCTTACCACCATTGCTCTTTGGCAAAAAGAAGAATACGATCTAAGATGGAGTCCATAATGTATAATAAAATTATACAAACGTCGCATACTCGATATGCTCCTTTACAGTTTAATGATAACAAGCTTACCTTAAGTAAGTAAAATACAATCACAGAATTAAGAGCAATAAGAGATATTATTATTAGTTCTATGGACGCAATCCTTTGGTAAGAAAATAACACTTTAATTTTATTCAACTTACGCATAATGTACACGCAGAAGTCTTTAAAAAAGGCTTCTGCGATGAAATTTGACATTGAGGGTCGACCAATTAGACGCCATTTTAAACAAAGCTTTTAAACATCGAATTATAATATTCAATCTGAATTATTTTTATATCTATTCCTGACTCCAAAAATTACTTTCTTATTCAAGGAATCGTAATTACCTACTGTTTTCTTTTTCCAAGTCTCTCAACGACCGTGGCAAATTAAAGTAGTGTATATACTCCAATGAAGTATTGGATGAGCCCATTGAAAAAATATGAAAAAAAAAATTTGTATGTTATTTTAGCCATTATGTTATTTTTAACCGACTTCAAAAAGGAGATTAATCAATTCGACCGTATGCCTTTTTTATGTTTGTTCGCAGACATCTTCGTCGTTTATGAACCGATTTTTATGATTCTTTTTTTGTTGGAAAGAGAATACTCCAAAGGAGGTTTCAAGATAAGGAAGTTAGGGTTTGATGAAGGAAGACTAGAGAAATTGAACTTTAGAAAATAGACAACTACTACTTCATTGCAGTATATTTATTCCGAAAGTATTTCTACTAGGAATCCCTCAAATTGAAAAAAAATCTTTCTCTCAACAAACTCTTTCGCTTTATAATATAGGTAAGGAGTTTGGTACGTACATGAAGATTGTGAAAAATATTTTATAGCTTTTTAGTTTGAAGTCGGTTTTTTTTTATTTTTACATTTCATTTTACCATTCCATTAAAAAAGTATGGCAGCAAAAGACGGCAGAAAAACATAACAATTGTACAACAAAGGACAATTCTATTTGCAGCGATCAATGTTTATTTTAAGATGCGTTATTACCAAAACAAGTTTTTACTTCAACACCTTCTTTAACACCTTGTTGTTAACATGTTAACGTCGTTGCCAATTTGTACTCAAAATATAAGATTTATTTATGAAAAATTATTAACATTGGTTTTTGCTATTAATTATGTGATAAGCTTTCAAGTTCAATAACCTGAAACAAAGCAATAATTACACAACCACCGTACATAACCTTTTTTTATTTTTTTAAGCAAAGGTTTAACATTTGCCAAAAAAAGACAATAAGTAAGTAAAGCACGATTAACGAAAGATGACCACAAATGGCGGCCTTCTGCGGAAGATGAAGAGTTGTTTAATGATAAAGAAAGAACAGAATTATGAAATATAGAAAAATATCATGAGTGTAAATAAATACAAGAATTTCCGCCGTCACCGCACCTCCAAAGGAACCAAAAATTCATCATCATCAGCTCATTAAACGTCCCCACCGAGGGGCACGAGCCTACGCGTATAGGGTAATTAGGCCTTAATCGTCCACGCGGGCCCATTGCGGGTTCGACGAATGCACGCACAATCTTTGAATCTCTTCGCAGGGGTGCGTAGGTTTCCTGACGATGTTTTTCTTCACCGTAAGAGCGTCGGATAACGTACAAATATTTTCGCAAATACGAAAACACATTGATACGTGGCGGGATTTGACTCAGCCTCCCGGTAGGAGGCGACAGTCCACACCACTGAGCCACGACGCTCCATCGTTATCACATAATAAATATAAATCTCGCTGTTATTAACATTTGTGGTTAAACTAAATTATATTTTTTTACATTCACACACGCACATCCCCAAGTTAAGCGTGAAGCCTGTATATGGGTACTAAACAAACGGATAAACATTTTTTGTAAATACATACTATATATACATATAAACACCCAGACATTACAAACAGACATGTTCATGCACCAATGTATTTTCGAATTTTGGGAAATATATGTACGTTATCCGACGCTCTTACGGTGCAGGAAAACATCGTGAGGAAACCTTCATGCACGCCTGCGAAGAGATTCAAAGGTTGTGTGTGAAGTCGTCCAATCCGCACTGGGCCCGCGTGGACGACTAAGGCCTAAGCACCTATACGGGTAGGCTCGTGCCTCGGTGGGGACGTTAATGAGCTGATATGATGAAAAAATGGACCCAAATCAAAACAGATATTAATGTGTCCCAAATGAGGGGAAAATCAATATGGTTTAGATGCACCCTTGGTGTTGGAGCCGACGTCTCAACTGCTACACCAAATGGATCATCGAAGTCAAAATGTAGGTAATAAGTTATTAATAAAAAATATATTAAGCAATGGGTTGAAAAAATAAGAAACTTTAACATAGTACCAAACTAGGTAGTTCAAACTCGTACTATGGTAAACAAAGCCCTTATGAAAAACGAGGTTAATTGCCGCGTCCCCTTAACAACACGGTGTTTTTAATTAGAATAATTAAAAACATCATTGAGCAGGGCCGTCATAAGGAATTGTATTTTAACTGAACTAGACAATTAACGTATTATATATATATATAATACGTTAGCGTCAATATTAGCTTACTTGTCTACATAAAAGCTTTTAGATTCTTATTAAATTGAGCTCTAATCTATGACATATAGGTTTATTGTGATCCTACATTATCTATTTAACCTATCGCAGTCTGCTGGACATAGGATTCTCCCATTTTGCGCCAGATATCCCGGTCCTCCGCTTTTCTTATCCAGCCTCCACCAGCGACCTTTCGCAAGTCGTCGGTCAATCGGGCCGGAAGGCTACGCTTGCCGTGACGCGGTCTCTACTCCAAAACTCGTCTGCTCCAATTGCCCTAAGTAGATCACCGACAAGAAACCCGCGTCACATCACTTGTACGTAAAACATAAGAATAACTTATTTTGAAATATAATAAGTATTATAAATAAAAAAAATATTTTCCAAAGGCCGCGTGCATGTTACAACTTGCAAAAGGTTTTTATAAATACACTAGCAAAAAATATGTTATAGTGAGCTAACCTTAAAAGATAGACATATGCTCTCGCGGACTTTTTGTAGACCTTTAAAAGGAGAACAATACTCTCATACATGACTTTTGTGTAACTTTAACGTTTATCAGCGTACGCAGCGGAAGCTCCAAGTATGAAAAATACCCCGATTTTGGAACATTCTTCATTGCTGCTCCGCTTCTATTACTCGTAGCGTGATGATATATAGCTATAGCCTTCCTCAAATATAGCTATCAACACTGAAAGAACTTTTCAAATCGAACAGTAGTTCCTGAGATTAGCGCGTTCAAAAAAAAACAAACTCTTCAGCTTTAAATAAATATTAGTAGATTACTTATGGTGTCCCTATTACTGACAGTTAAAAGGATACTAAACAATTAAATACTCAGTTTATTGCATCAACAAATGAGTTCAACTTGATAACACAACCCACCGCTCACACATTT